>JAVIAB010000159.1:670153-980520 GCA_032433765.1 Megaustenia siamemsis | reverse complement strand
GAGATACTTGCATTAATAGGAAAGTACAAATATACAATTTATTTCCGGTCTGTGATCGTTACCCTATGCTATAGTCATTGAGATCGCCTTTCGTGGAAGACACTACTGCAATAGCCAATTTTTTAGTTGGCTGCGTGGCAGTGTACCAAGCGTTCGGCTTTCGTGGCAAGGCGCGGTGCCACTGAGTACGGGTTCGATCCCACTTCGGGACCATATATTGTTCTTCGTTTTTTTCTATTTTGTTTGTCTGTCAATTTTTCCGAGTGCTAACACATACTTCTTGTTCTATTATTCCCTATTATCGCCCTCGGAAGTTCCCATATAATAATATTTATGTATATTATTTGTATGTACAGTGGCTAGGCTGGTTGTACCTATTTTGAATTTGGTGAACATGTGATTTCTCATGCTATTGTGGCCAGTGCGTAGGCGAAGTATGATGACTTGATCCCTCCTTGGTAGTTGGTGGTATCCGTCACTCTCGTTATGCTTTGGTGTTCTCGTTTCCATTTTTCATGGAACTGACCCTTGAGGATGGATTTGGCTTCATCATAACTGAGCGGATGGTCCTTTTGTGGTAATCTCCCTCCCTCTTTAGCTAATTTGTCTGCGCGTTCGTTCCCGTGTATATTACAGTGTGATGGTATCCACTGAATGACTACTCTCTGGAAGTTATTGCAAAGTTGGTCCAGGGTTGTTCTCAAGTCATCTAGTTCATTGTTCTTGGGGCTTTTTAGAGCTGATAGTACTGACAGTGAATCAGTCAGAATCACCAATTTATTGTGCATGTTATTTTTGTGTTGAGTAGCTAGTGTGCAGCATCTCTGATGGCCTCAGTTTCTGCTTTAAAGTTGTTTGAGAATTTTCCAGTAGCTATTGACTTGGTGATCTCATCCCAATTATTCAGCGTCAAGAACACATCACCCCCTCCATTTCTGGTGGCATTTGTAACAGAGCCATCTGTGTATATGTGGACCAAGAGTCCTGTGGGTAGGTATCGTGTATGTGTTTTTCAGCTACGTGTTTTCTTTCTGTGTCTGATTGGGTGCCTTTTTCATGATTCCTATTATATTTTCCTTAAGCTCTGGTATTTTATGTTTTCCATGAGGAGACATATCAGATGGGCCCAAGGGTTTCCATATTGTTGGGGAAGTACTGGGTCTCCAGTAGTTGATTGACAATTTCAGCGAAGTTGCTCCTCTTTAGTCGTACAATTCCGGAACCAGATATTCTTTGGTGCATGGGGTGGCTAAGGAGCCTTCTATATTTCTCCGCTTGTTGCAATACTTTAGTGACCCGTCTGTCATCTAAGGGTTGTAAACCTATTACTGTTTCTATAGTCCTGATAGGCGTAGATTTCATAGCACCAGTGATGATACGGGCAGTTTGGTTCTGTGTTCTATTAATTTTGCTAAGTTGTGATTTGGAAGCCATAGCCCAGGCTGTGACTCCATACTCTAGAACTGGTCTGACTCTTCCTACGTATAGTCTTTTCAAAATATTTCTGTCTGCCCCCAGTCCGTTCCTGCCAATTTCTTCATAATATTTGTTCGTTTTCTGTTTTTTTTTCTTGCTCTGTCTACCTGATTTTTCCAAGTCATTCTGCGATTCATGGTGACGCCAAGATATGTTGGGTTTTGGTCAGTAGGGAGTGTATGGTCTTTTATCTTCAAGTTTGCAGAGAGTGTGTTTCTTGATAGGCTGAAAATTGTATATGTAGTTTTTTTCGTTGATTGGTAAGAACCAGGTGTTCGTCCATTTTTCAAGTTCACCTAGGGCATCTTGCATCCTGGGTCCAGCTACCGACATACTTTCCTCGCGAGCCCATAACGCCAGATCATCTGCGTATATTGCTGAGTGTATTCTGGGTGGAATGTCCATTACGATGTCATTTATGTAAATTAAAAGAGTGTTGGGACAAGGCTCCGCCTTGTGGGACACCTTGTTCGAAAGAGATCTTCTTACTTAGTTGACCTTGAATTGTACTCTGGCCGTTCTATCCTAAAGATATTGAGAGACCAATTGAATAAACGACCCTGGATGCCAAGTCTAAAAAGCTTGTTCAATAACCTTCTCGTCAAACCCTATCAAAAGCCTTCTCCATGTCGACCCACACTGCCAGTGTGTTTCTTTTCTTGTAGAGCATCCTCTATTTCCTGTGCAATGTAAGTGACCAGGTCTTTAGTTGATCTGCGCTGACGGAAGCCACTTTGTTGTGGTACGATTTGTTGTTTTGTCTCCAAATGCCACATAAGTCTTCTGTTAACCAGCCTTTCCATGAGTTTACTCAGGCAGCTCAGTAGGCTAATTGGTATATAGCTACTTGGGTCTAGTGGGTCTTTTCCACGCTTGAGGATGGGCACCATAATAGATTCTTTCCAAATTGCCGGCACATGACCTCTCTTCCAGCTAGCATTTATTATCCTTAGAAGCTGGCTCTTGGCTTTCTGCCCCAGATTTAGGAGCATTTCGTTGGAGATTCCATCTTTACCAGGGGAACTTTTGAGCTTCAATCCTTTGAGGGCAACATCTAATTCAGTTGGGGTAAAGATGGTCGTCTGATGCTCTTCTGGTGCTAAAGGCATGTGTTTTGCATCTTGATTTCCCGTCTTGCAGCTTTCTGTTTGTCTATTGGAATGTTTATTCTATTAATGTTTTTGTAAGTCTCTATCAGTAGATCTGCTGCCCTTTTGCCTGTGATGATGTTCTGATTGAGTGTTAATGATATTGGAGGTCGGCAGTTGTTTTCGTCGCTCAGAGCTTCGCAAGTTTCCATAGTTTTGACCATTTTTGTCTAGATTAAGGCTCTCTGTTTTGTCTATCCAGCTCTGTCTTGCTGATATCATGACCTCACGTCTGTATTTGGCCGAGGCTGCTTTGTAGGCAATGTTGCTCTCTGTGCTGTGTGATGTTTCAGCTAGTTCTCTGGCAGAGTCCAGTTCCTCTTCTAGTCTTTGTATTTCCTTGCTCCAGTATGGCTTGTAGTTTCTTCTTGCTCCTCTAGGAATGGATTCTCTAGCAGCTCTCAGGATTCCATTTGTTAAACTCTCTATCATATTATTGACCTTCTTTTCGTGGGTGTTGATAGGCGCAGTATATGCATCTGTGAGCCTTACAAACTTTGCCCAATCTGCTCTCTTACAGTTCCAGCGGGAAGAGATATTTGCAACTCCTGTTTGTGAGCAAGAGCCACTGAAAGTTTGACTGGTCTATGGTCACTATCTCCAAGTTGGTTCAGCACTTTTCTGGTTATTTTGATGGATATGTCTCCAGTTGTAAATGCTAGGTCGGGAGTGGAAGTTGTTTTCCATCTTCTTGAGTAGAAGGTTGGGGGTCCTCCCTAGAGTTTATGAGGAATAGGTTGTTGTTTATTTCCCATTCTTCCACTTCTTCGCCTCGAACATTGGACTCCTTATATCCCCATCTTTCAGAGTGGCTGTTAATGTCTCCTACTACCAGACACTTTGATGGTGTTATTTCCATTGACTCCAGCTTCAGTGATTTGTCATTTGGACAGCATATATTTATATCCTTATACTAGCGGAGTTAATGTATAGGTCTGTACCAATGATCTCTGCCTCTCCGTTTGTGACTACATCTATCAGTTTTGCTGGGATGGAATTTTTAATAAGTATAAGAATTCCACCCTTGTGACCTTCCCTGTCTTGTCTAAATGTTTGGTAGCCCCTGATCATAAACCCCATCTCTTTCATCCGAAGGAGTGACGTGGACTCATTGTTGTCGAAGTCTTGTGCCCATCTTAACTCCATCTCTTTTACCGAAGGAGTGGCGTGGACTCATTGTTGTCGAAGTCTTGTGCCCATCTTAACTCCCATCTCTTTCACCCGAAGGAGTGACGTGGACTCCTGTTTGTCGAAGTCCTGCGTCCTTCCAACATCTCGGAGAACAAACCACATCACAAAACACGGCAGCGGACACTCGTCATCAGTCTAGTTCTGTTAGTAAAACACAAACAAGTCACATGACATCTGCTTTCTAGAATGATGTTTTTCATGATTTTCGTTATGTGAAGTAAGTTGATAGTAGATCAACAGTTAAAGTTGTTTCACCTACACTCAACCCACGCACAAACACACACACACACACTTTAATGTTAGAGAAACCATCACGTGATACTGGCAGCTGCCACAGCCTGTCATCGATCAAAGAGTTGCACTATTGGAGGGCGATGACGTCATCAATATCTCAAGCATGGAGTCGATGTCTCTGGTTGAACACAACTTATAGAGTCGATGTCTCTGGTTGGACACAACTTATAGAGTCGATATCTCTGGTTGGACACAACTTATAGAGTCGATATCTCTGGTTGGACACAACTTTTAGAGTCGATGTCTGTGGTTGGACACAACTAATAGAGTCGATGTCTGTGGTTGGACACAACTTATAGAGTCGATGTCTGTGGTTGGACACAACTTATAGAGTCGATGTCTCTGGTTGGACACAACTTATAGAGTCGATATCTCTGGTTGGACACAACTTATAGAGTCGATGTCTGTGGTTGGACACAACTTATAGAGCCGATGTCTCCGGTTGGACACAGTCGATGTCTGTGGTTGGACACAACTTATAGAGTCGATGTCTGTGGTTGGACACAACTTATAGAGTCGCTGTCTGTGGTTGGACAGAACTTATAGAGTCGATGTCTCTGGTTGAACACAACTGATAGAGTCGATGTCTCTGGTTGGACACAACTTATAGAATCGATGTCTCTGGTTGGACAAAACTTATAGAGTCGATGTCTGTCGTTGGACACAACTTATAGAGTCGATGTCTCTGGTTGAACACAACTTATAGAGTCGATGTCTCTGGTTGGACACAACTTATAGAGTCAATGTCTGTCGTTGAACACAACTTATAGAGTCGATGTCTCTGGTTGGACACAACTTATAGAGTCGATGTCTCTGGTTGGACACAACTGATAGAGTCGATGTCTCTGGTTGAACACAGCTTATAGAGTCGATATCTCTGGTTGGACACAACTTATAGAGTCGATGTCTCTGGTTGGACACAACTTCTCTTCATTTATTTTGAATTTCTGGTGAGACTAAACAATGGCTCTGTCGAATATTGTAACAAACAAAGTACGGGTGAGCAAGAACCTTGAGACTAAACAGATCTGTCAGTAATAATGGAATAACTGAAGCCATTCTCAAGCTATCACTTGTCAAACTTCATCGCACTATCATCTTTCTTGACTGGTCAACACTCAGCAAATCAATAAACAAATCAACACTCAGCAAATCAATAAACAAATCAACACTCCGCAAATCAATAAACAAATCAACACTCAGCAAATCAATAAACAAATCAACACTCCGCAAATCAATAAACAAATCAACACTCAGCAAATCAATAAACAAATCAACACTCAGCAAATCAATAAACAAATCAACACTCAGCAAATCAATAAACAAATCAACACTCATTTAGGCTACATTACCCTTACCCATTCTAAGAGAGAACGTTGACAGTGTTGTTCTCGTGGACACAGAGCAGATCCAACATCGTGCTCTGGGAGAGAAAATATCATTTTATGCTTAAAAAGTCATCAGTTTATGTCCCAAATATGGACCAATTTATGTCTAAAAATATAGATCAGTTTATGTCTCAATCATAGATCAGTTTATGTCTCAAACATGAATCGATTTTTTATGTCACAAACACAGATCAGTTTATGTCTAAAAATATAGATCAGTTTATGTTTCAAACATGGTCCAGTTTATGACTCAAATATAGATCAGTTTATGTCTCAAACAGGGTCCAGTTTATGACTCAAATATAGATCAGTTTATGTCTCAAACATGGTCCAGTTTATGACTCAAACATAGATCAGTTTATGTCTCAAACATAGATCAGTTTATGACTCAAACATAGATCAGTTTATGACTCAAACATACATCAGTTTATGTCTCAAACATAGATCAGTTTATGACTCAAACATAGATCAGTTTATGTCTCAAATATAGATCAGTTTATGACTAAAATATAGAACAGTTTATGTCTCAAACATTAGTTTATGTCTCAAACATAGATCAGTTTATGACTCAAATATAGATCAGTTTATGTCTCAAATCTAGATCAGTTTATGTCTCAAACATTAGTTTATGTCTCAAACATAGATCAGTTTATGACTCAAATATAGATCAGTTTATGTCTCAAACATAGATCAGTTTATGATTCAAATATAGATCAGTTTATGTCTCAAACATAGATCAGTTTATGTCTCAAACATAGATCAGTTTATGTCTCAAACACAGATCAGTTTATGTCTCAAATATAGATCAGTTTATATCTCAAACATAGATCAGTTTATGTCTCAAATATAGATCAGTTTATGTCTCAAACATAGATCAGTTTATGTCTCAAACATAGATCAGTTTATGATTCAAATATAGATCAGTTTAAGTCTCAAACATAGATCAGTTTATGTCTCAAACATAGATCAGTTTATGTCTCAAATATAGATCAGTTTATGATACAAATATAGATCAGTTTATGTCTCAAACATTAGTTTATGTCTCCAACATAGATCAGTTTATGTCTCAAACATTAGTTTATGTCTCAAACATGAAAGAGTTTATGTCTCAAACATTACTTTATGTCTCAAACATGAATCAGTTTATGTCTCAAACATTAGTTTATGTCTCAAACATGGATCAGCTTATGTCTCAAACTTGGAACAGTTTATGTCTCAAACATAGATCAGTTTATGTCACAGAAATAGATCAAATTATGTCTCAAACTTGGAACAGCATATGACTCAAATATAGATCAGTTTATGTCTCAAACATAGATCAGTTTATATCTCAAACCTTAGTTTATGTGTCAAGCATAGATCAGTTTATGTCTCAAACATTAGTTTATGTGTCAAGCATAGATCAGTTTATGTCTCAAACCTTAGTTTATGTGTCAAGCATAGATCAGTTTATGTCTCAAACTTAGTTTATGTGTCAAGCATAGATCAGTTTATGTCTCAAACATTAGTTTATGTGTCAAGCATAGATCAGTTTATGTCTCAAACCTTAGTTTATGTGTCAAGCATAGATCAGTTTATGCCTCAAACCTTAGTTTATGTGTCAAGCATAGATCAGTTGATGTCTCAAACATTAGTTTATGTGTCAAACATAGATCAGTTTATGTCTCAAACATTAGTTTATGCGTCAAGCATAGATCAGTTTATGTGTCAAGCATAGATCAGTTTATGTGTCAAGCATAGATCAGTTTATGTGTCAAGCATAGATCAGTTTATGTCTGAAACAATCAACATGAGACAATGTCATGTATAATAGTCGTGGACATGTCACGTGTTAGTTGAGACTCGCAGCCGTAAAATAACATGACACGGGAATCCAGCAACAACTTTCTGTTATCAAAGGTTTAGTCCAACAGCATGTTGATGTAGAACATCATGACAATTAAATCATGACATTAGCAACAGCTGTAACCAACATGTTGATGTAGAACATCATGACAATTAAATCATGACATTAGCAACAGCTGTAACCAACATGTTGATGGTAGAACATCATGACAATTAAATCATGACATTAGTAACAGCTGTAACCAACATGTTGATGGTAGAACATCATGACAATTAAATCATGACTTTAGTAACAGCTGTAACCAATATGTTGATGGTAGAACCTCATGACAATTAAATCATGACATTGGTAACAGCTGTAACCAATATGTTGATGGTAGAACCTCATGACAATTAAATCAGGACATTAGCAACAGCTGTAACCAACATGTTGATGGTAGAACATCATGACAATTAAATCATGACATTAGCAACAGCTGTAACCAACATGTTGATGGTAGAACATCATGACAATTAAATCATGACAGTAGTAACAGCTGTAACCAACATGTTGATGATAGAACATCATGACAATTAAATCATGACATTAGTAACAGCTGTAACCAATATGTTGATGGTAGAACATCATGACAATTAAATCATGACATTAGTAACAGCTGTAACCAATATGTTGATGGTAGAACATCATGACAATTAAATCATGACATTAGCAACAGCTGTAACCAATATGTTGATGGTAGAACATCTTCTTCTCTTCTTCTTCTTCTATCCTTCCTCTGCTGCCGTTGGCGTCGAGGGGAGATACAATTTGCGATTCTTTGCTCTTCTGTTGGCCTCTTCTGATGTTATTCCTCCTAGTGACTCTAGTATTCCCTTTATCCATCTCATTCTCGGTCTTCCTCTTAATCTGGCGTTTTCGTAGCGTTTGTTTAGGCTCTTTGAGTCATTGTTAGTTCTTTTTGTCTTGTTATGTGGCCGAATCAATTTATCTGTTGTTTCTTTATGTATTCGATGGCTGGTTCAATTTCGAGTTTCTTCTTCAGGTCAGTGTTTCTTACTCTGTCCCTTAAGCTGTTTCCTGTCATTCTTCTGACACATTTCATTTCGGTGGTCGTTATCTTTCTTATTGTTCTAGAGTCCAGCGTCCAATTCTGGCACTGATAGCACAGAGTTGGTAGAAAAATTGATTTGTATATTGCCCTTTTTGCTTCCGTAGTTATTGCTTTGTTTTTCAATAGTGTTGATACTTGGCCTATAACTTGGCATGCTTTGTTACATCTTATATCTATCTCTGTCTCTTGGTTATTGTCTTGTGTTAGCGTGCTACCCAGATATTTAAAATTGTCAACTTGCTTCAAAGACGTATTATCTATTATGATGTTTAGTTTTTCTTTCTTTCTCGCTATTGCCATTACTTCGGTTTTGTTTATGTTGATCTTCATGTTGTATTGTTTACAAGTGTTGTTTAGCCTGTTGATATGTTCTTGTAGGTCCTCAGTTGTTTCATGTATCAGAACTTGGTCGTCTGCAAATAGTATTTCATTTATTTCTTCCTCTCTTCTACTGTTTTCTGGCACGTATATTTCATTCTCTTTTGTGTTATCGCTTGTTATCATCCTTGTTGGTATACTTCCTTTGATTGGGCATACTAATTTGCATATATTGTCCATATATGTGATGAAAAGTAAAGGGGAAAGCACGCAGCCTTGTCTTACTCCTAGTTAATGGCGAAATGTTTAGAGTAGCCTGCTGAAGATCTTACTTAGGTAGAACATCATGACAATTAAATCTTGACTTAGTAACAGCTGTAACCAACATGTTGATGGTAGAACATCATGACAATTAAATCATGACTTTAGTAACAGCTGTAACCAACATGTTGATGGTAGAACATCATGACAATTAAATCATGACTTTAGTAACAGCTGTAACCAACATGTTGATGGTAGAACATCATGACAATTAAATCTTGACTTTAGTAACAGCTGTAACCAACATGTTGATGGTAGAACATCATGACAATTAAATCTTGACTTTAGTAACAGCTGTAACCAACATGTTGATGGTAGAACATCATGACAATTAAATCTTGACTTTAGTAACAGCTGTAACCAACATGTTGATGGTAGAACATCATGACAATTAAATCATGACATTAGTAACAGCTGTAACCAACATGTTGATGGTTAGAACATCATGACAATTAAATCTTGACTTTAGTAACAGCTGTAACCAACATGTTGATGGTAGAACATCATGACAATTAAATCTTGACTTTAGTAACAGCTGTAACCAACATGTTGATGGTAGAACATCATGACAATTAAATCTTGACTTTAGTAACAGCTGTAACCAGTTTCCTAGAGAAGTAAAAATACTGGATAAAAACACACCATACCGTAAGAAATAGAAACACATGACAACATACAACAGTGAATAAGAAACACTTGACAACATACAATAAAGAAATAGCAACACTTGACAACATACAACAGAGAAATAGCAACACTTGACAACAAAAACAGAGAAATAGCAACACTTGACAACATACAACAGAGAAATAACAACACTTGACAACATACAACAGAGAAATAGAAACACTTGACAACATCACCTCAATGATGAAAAACCCAACACTACCAAAATGTAAACAGAAGTAGAACCGATTGTTAAGAACACCTTTATTTGAAGTAAAACTGATTGTTAACAACACCTTTATTTGAAGTAAAACCGATTGTTAACAACACCTTTATTTGAAGTAAAACCGATTGTTAACAACACCTTTATTTGAAGTAAAACCGATTGTTAACAACACCTTTATTTGAAGTAAAACCGATTGTTAACAACACTTTTATTTGAAGTAAAACCGATTGTTAACAACACTTTTATTTGAAGTAAAACCGATTGTTAACAGCACCTTGATTTGAAAGGTTTTTTTTTTTCGTTCGCCAGCTTTTACTTCTGACGAAATCCTTAGAGACTAGGAACTGAGTTTTACGTGTTAATCCATTTTTCCCAAGCGGCCGTACGCACAGGGGTCCCTCGCCGTACAGGCAGATAACTCCGACTTCGGAGGTACTCATATTTTTTCCGTCAATGAGTAATTGACGTTTCATGGCCAGGGGTGGTTGCCGCAGAGAGAAATCATAAATTAAAATCCGGTGTAGCCGGGATTTGAACCCCCAACCTCTCTGTCTCGAGGCCGCCGTCTTACCTGGAGACCAACCAGTCCCCAATTCTCTGTCTGATACAGATCATTGTGTCAACACCTGCCCATCCCTTCTCTGGACTACCGTCTTTCTCTAACCATTGACCGTGCCTTTGAAAAATAATCTTCGCTGGGCTTGTTGATGAAGACATGTGGCAGAACCATTGAGTTAGAAGCCAGTATCATCATCATGTGCCATACCGTTTGGCGTAGGTGATCATGTCCCTCCACAATCTTCTATCTACAGTGCATCGTATCAGTTCTGTTGTTGACTGTTTTCCATGCCATGACACCAAGCTATCCAGTATTTTCTCTCTTTGTCGCCCGCGATCTCTCTTTCTTTTATTTTGCCAGTTGTAACCAAGTATTCCAACTTTCCTCTTCTTATGATGTGCCCGAAAAATGTTGATTGTTTCTTTATGATGTTTTTTAGGAGCTCCCTTTTTGTGTTCGCCTCTTTGAGAACTTCCTCATTGGTCTTTTAAGCTGTCCAGGGAACTTTCAACATTCTTCTGAGAAATCCTATATCTGTGGCCTCTAATCGTCTTTTCATTTGTTTGTCTACTGTCCATGATTCGCTTCCATAGGTCAGAATTTGTTCTATATAGCACCGATGAACTCTCTTTCTCATTTTTATTGACATAGATTTGTTGCATGAGATATTTTTCATTTTCTGAAATGCTATTTTGGCCTGAGCTATTCTGCTTTTTATTTCTGTGGTGCATCTCCCATCTGATGTTATTATTGTGCCCAAGTATTTGAAACGTTGCACTTGTTTCAGATTTGTCCTGTTTATTTTTATGCTGCATGATGGTGATGATTGTTTCTTCGATATAACCATTACTTCTGTTTTCTTACTATTCAGACTGAGACCTTTCTTGTTGCTTTCTTCTACTATTATGTCTACCATTTCTTGTAGTTCATTCTCTGTCTCTGCTATTAAGACTGTGTCATCGCAAATTATTTATGTTGTGACCGTGGACTTCAATTCCTTGTTTGTCTACTATTGATCTCATAATATATTCGCTGTAAAGTGAAAACAAATCCGGTGACAGAACACAGCCTTGTCTGACTCCTTGTTTTATATATTGGAATTGTCCTGTTTGGTTGTTAATTCGTATAGCTGCTGTTTGTTGCCAGTGCATGTTTTATAAGATTCGCAGATCCTTGCCATCAATGCTTAATTTCTCCAGCATATTGATTATTTCCACATGCTTTACTCTGTGAAATGCTTTCGTGTAGTCTATAAAGCACATATATAGATCTTTCTTTACCTCTATAGATCTTTATAAGCCAATATCAATAATATTTAAATTGACTAGGAGAAATCAAACTCCAAATCACATGGTCTCTTTCTATGATTCTGGTCTGTCTAATGACCGACCTTATTTGAAGTAATACCGATTGTTAACAACACCGTTATTTGAACAAAAGCCGCTTGTTAACAACACCTTTATTTGAAGTAAAACGGCTTGTTAAGCATATAGCAATATCACATAGTAGCTGTGTACAGGTAGTACCATATATCTTTACAGCCATGTATAGGTCGCGCGATGAGTGATAAGTACAACATGATAGTACAAAATAGATATAATGCTATTGAGAAAATACAGGACATCGAGGAGCAGTGGGAAATGCTCAAACAATCGATTCAACAAACATAAAAAGAAATAATACCAGTGATCAAAAGAATCAACAAAAAGAAATGGATGACAGAAGAAATATTACAACTAATGGATGAAAGAAGAAAACTTAAGAAAGAAGAACGTACAAACAAAATATTGCACAAAGAGATCCAGAACAAGTGCATTGAAGCAAAGGAAGGATGGTTAAAACAGAAATGTGAAGAAGTTGAAAAATAACAAAAGAAAGACTAAAAATGTATGCACAATCAGTTAAATGAATCAACAGGAAGAAAAGAAGTCAAAGTTTCAGGATGTGTGAAATCAAAGGAAGGAAATATAATAATGGGACAGGAGAAGACAATGGAAAGATGGACAGAATATATCAGTCAACTCTATGATGATGAAAGACCAGAATTAAACAATTCAAACAAAGACACAGGACCACCAATAATGCAGAGTGAACTGGAGGACGCAATTCAACACATGAAAAGAGGCAAAGCTCCAGGTCCTGACAATATAACAATCAAAGAGATAAATGCATTAGGAGAGTTGGGAGTACAAGTCAAAACAAAATTACTCAATGACATATATAACATTGGACACATACCTGAAGATCTACTAACATCTATCTTTGTAGCCATACCGAAGAAGTCAGGTGCCACTGATTGTGAAGACCATCGCACTATTAGTCTCATGAGCCATATGACTAAAATATTACTCAGAATAATCATGAGACGTGTAAGGAACAAAATAAAACCAGAAATATGTGAGGAACAATGTGGATTTGTGGAAGGAAAGGGCATCAATAATGCAATATACATCTTAAGAACATTAATAGAAAGATCTATAGAGGTAAAGAAAGATCTATTTATGTGCTTTATAGACTACACAAAAGCATTTGACAAGGTAAAGCGTGTGGAAATAATCAATATGCTGCAGAAATTAAACATTGATGGCAAGGATCTGCGAATCTTATAAAACATGTACTGGCAACAAACTGCAGCTATACGAATTAACAACCAAACAGGACAATTCCAATATATAAAGCAAGGAGTCAGACAAGGCTGTGTTCTGTCACCGGATTTGTTTTCACTTTACAGCGAATATATTATGAGATCAATAGTAGACAAACAAGGAATTGAAGTCAACGGTCACAACATAAATAATTTGCGATGACACAGTCTTAATATCAGAGACAGAGAATGAACAACAAGAAATGATAGACATAATAGTAGAAGAAAGCAACAAGAAAGGTCTCAGTCTGAATAGTAAGAAAACAGAAGTAATGGTCATATCGAAGAAACAATCACCACCATCATGCAGCATAAAAATAAACAAGACAAATCTAAAACAAGTGCAACGTTTAAAATACTTGGGCACAATAATAACATCAGATGGGAGATGCACCACAGAAATAAAAAAAAAAACAGAATAGCTCAGGTCAAAATAGCATTTCAGAAAATGAAAAATATCTTATGCAACAAATCTATGTCAATAGAAATGAGAAAGAGAGTTTATCGGTGCTATATAGAACCAATTCTGGCCTATGGAAGCAAATCATGGACAGTAGACAAACAAATGAAAAGACGATTAGAGGCCACAGAGATGGGATTTCTCAGAAGAATGTTGAAAGTTCCCTGGACAGCTAAAAAGACCAATGAGGAAGTTCTCAAAGAGGCCAACACAAAAAGGGAGCTCCTAAAAAACATCATAAAGAAACAATCAACATTTGTCGGGCACATCATGAGAAGAGGAAAGTTGGAATACTTGGTTACAACTGGCAAAATAAAAGGAAAGAGAGATCGCGGACGACAAAGAGAGAAATACTGGATAGCTTGGTGTCATGGCATGGAAAACAGTCAACAACAGAACTGATACGATGCACTGTAGATAGAAGATTGTGGAGGGGCATGATCGCCTACTCCAACCGGTATGGCACATGATGATGATAGGTCATCGCACCTGTAGATTCAGGAAACGATAGAAAACGTGAGAGAGAATAAGAACGATGCTAATGTTATACAGATAGGGAGATCAGATGAAGACGATACCGCTGGATAGGACACACACTGCGGTAGCCAACTGAGAGTATTACACAACAGGCCCTTTCTTGGATTCCACAGAGAAGATATAAAGAGGAAGACCAAAACTTTCATGGATATGTCAGGGAGAGAGATGAAGATGATGGGGACGTCATGGAATGATTTTAAAAGAGATGGCAAGAAACAGAACGGATTGGAAAGTGTTTGTTGAAGACCCATGATTCCCAGGGAGCTGAAAGTGTTTGTTGAAGACCTATGCTTCCCAGGAGCTGAAAGTGTTTGTTGAAGACCATGATTCCCAGGGAGCTGAAAGTGTTTGTTGAAGACCCATGATTCCCAGGGAGCTGAAAGTGTTTGTTGAAGACCCATGATTCCCAGGGAGCTGAAAGTGTTTGTTGAAGACCCATGATTCCCAGGGAGATGAAGGTGTTTGTTGAAGACCCATGATTCCCAGGGAGCTGAAAGTGTTTGTTGAAGACCTATGCTTCCCAGGGAGATGAAAGTGTTTGTTGAAGACCCATGATTCCCAGGGAGCTGAAAGTGTTTGTTGAAGACCCATGATTCCCAGGGAGCTGAAAGTGTTTGTTGAAGACCTATGATTCCCAGGGAGCTGAAAGTGTCTGTTGAAGACCTATGATTCCCAGGGAGCTGAAAGTGTTTGTTGAAGACCTATGCTTCCCAGAGAGCTGAAAGTGTTTGTTGAAGACCTATGCTTCCCAGAGAGCTGAAAGTGTTTGTTGAAGACCTATGCTTCCCAGGGAGCTGAAAGTGTTTGTTGAAGACCTATGCTCCACAGGGAGCTGAAAGTGTTTGTTGAAGACCTATGCTTCCCAGGGAGCTGAAAGTGTTTGTTGAAGACCTATGATTCCCAGGGAGCTGAAAGTGTTTGTTGAAGACCTATGATTCCCAGGGAGCTGAAAGTGTTTGTTGAAGACCTATGCTTCCCAGGGAGCTGAAAGAAAGAAAGAAAGAAAGAAAGAAGAGTTATGAAGAAGTTACAGTGCAGTGACCTTATTTGGTGACAATGTAATGTCTAGTGAATGCCAAAAACTGATGCCAGCTGATGACATACAACATAATTACAAGAGAGCGCCACCTCAGGGATGTACGGATGACCTCAAGTCTGCAGAGATGACAGACATGAACTTGATTGAACATCGAAGATGTGACTGAACTTGGAACACGAAGAGGGACATAGCCAATGAGTAGAAACAATAACAAGACCTATGTTCTAACAATGAAGATGTTCCAGGGCGTCCAATGTCTGCGGTCTCTGAAAGAGAAGCAAACAAATGACATAAACACAGAGAAACAATTTACAGAGACTCGCTAGGTGGCGCTACAGGATATCAATGTTGCATGTCACACACACACATACACACTTATACAATCTAGTCTTTTATTCAATAACAGGTATAGTTGATCACTCTCACTCTCTCTCTCTCTCTCTGCGATCAAGACTCAATCAGAGTAAGATTCCAGACTCTCTCTCTCTCTCTCTGCGATCAAGACTCAATCAGAGTAAGATTCCAGACTCTCTCTCTCTCTCTCTGCGATCAAGACTCAATCAGAGTAAGATTCCAGACTCTCTCTCTGCGATCAAGACTCAATCAGAGTAAGATTTCAGACTCTCTCATGATGTCAGCTGTCAACATAGTGTATCATACAATCTCTCTCTCAACAACACCCCAACATAGTGTATCATACAATCTCTCTCTCAACAACATCCCAACATAGTGTATCATACAATCTCTCTCTCAACAACACCCCAACATAGTGTATCATACAATCTCTCTCTCAACAACACCCCAACATAGTGTGTCATACAATCTCTCTCTCAACAACACCCCAACATAGTGTGTCATACAATCTCTCTCAACAACACCCCAACATAGTGTGTCATACAATCTCTCTTTCAACGACATACAATCTAAGACTGTAGGCACACTTACAATCTAAGACTGTTGGCACACATACAATCTAAGACTGTAGGCACACATACAATCTAAGACTGTAGGCACACATACAATCTAAGACTGTAGGCACACATACAATCTAAGACTGTAGGCACACATACAATCTAAGACTGTAGGCACACATACAATCTAAGACTGTAGACACACATACAATCTAAGACTGTAGGCACACATACAATCTAAGACTGTAGGCACACATACAATCTAAGACTGTAGGCACACATACAATCTAAGACTGTAGGCACACATACAATCTAAGACTGTAAGCCCACATTCAATCTAAGACTGTAGGCACACATACAATCTAAGACTGTAAGCCCACATTCAATCTAAGACTGTAGGCACACATACAATCTAAGACTGTAAGCCCACATACAATCTAAGACTGTAAGCCCACATACAATCTAAGACTGTAAGCCCACATACAATCTAAGACTGTAAGCCCACATACAATCTAAGACTGTAAGCCCACATACAATCTAAGACTGTAAGCCCACATACAATTTAAGACTGTAAGCACACATACAATCTAAGACTGTATGCACACATACAATCTAAGACTGTAAGCCCACATACAATCTAAGACTGTAAGCCCACATACAATCTAAGACTGTAAGCCCACATACAATCTAAGACTGTAGGCCCACATACAATCTAAGACTGTAAGCCCACATACAATCTAAGACTGTAAGCCCACATACAATCTAAGACTGTAAGCCACATACAATCTAAGACTGTATGCACACATACAATCTAAGACTGTAAGCCCACATACAATCTAAGACTGTAGGCACACATACAATCTAAGACTGTATGCACACACTCACGGTGGTGATGTAGCAAGTTCCGATCTATTCGTGGTGAGCTTGAGAACAGACTCTAGCACTTAAGGTCAAGGTCTATCATTACCCGGGCAATCAGGGGCGGAGAAAATATCCGTGAGCAAGACATTATCCAATAAATGTCTCATTACATGGATATTATCTGTCATTACACTCTCGCTATTTCACAAACTGATGTCCGGATCAGTAAACACGTCATCGTTTAATCTGATTTATGAGATCAGTAGTAGGAGATCAATATAAAACACGTCCCATTGCAAGTAAATTGTCCCTATCCTGTCAAGTACCCAATTAACACCCATTTTGTAAAACGTCCATTGAGTTATCGCAAATGACGTCATGGGGATATATCTGGAGATAACAGATTCCGATCGTCAGTTCTTGGGAACTGTCTTTATGTTGTTGGCTGTTCTATAAAACATGTATTAGTTCTGTTATGAGAACTTTCCTTATGCTGTTGGCTGCTCTATAAAACATGTATTAGTTCTGTTATGAGAACTTTCCTTATGTTGTTGGCTGTTCTATAAAACATGTATTAGTTCTGTTCTGAGAACTTTCCTTATGCTGTTGGCTCACCTATATAAAACATGTATTAGTTTTGTTCTGAGAACTTTCCTTATGCTGTTGGCTGCTCTATAAAACATGTATTAGTTCTGTTATGAGAATTTTCCTTATGCTGTTGGCTGCTCTATAAAACATGTATTAGTTCTGTTATGAGAACTTTCCTTATGCTGTTGGCTGCTCTATAAAACATGTATTAGTTCTGTTATGAGAATTTTCCTTATGTTGTTAGCTGCTCTATAAAACATGTATTAGTTCTGTTATGAGAACTTTCCTTATGTTGTTGACTGCTCTATAAAACATGTATTAGTTCTATTCTGAGAACTTTCCTTATGTTGTTGACTGCTCTATAAAACATGTATTAGTTCTATTCTGAGAACTTTCCTTATATCGTTGGCTGCTCTATAAAACATTCATTAGTTCTGTTATGAGAACGTTCCTTGTGTTATTGGCTGCTCTATAAAACGTTCATTAGTTCTGTTATGAGAACGTTCCTTGTGTTATTGGCTGCTCTATAAAACGTTCATTAGTTCTGTTCTGATAATTTACTTCTCCCAGATTTCTACGAGTCGTACAGATCTCTGATTATGAATGTCCAGACTTAGCAACCTAATGATAGTGGCAAGCATGGCCATGACCTTGCCAATACACCAACTACTCTCAAAGCCAGTCACTGACGCTTCTCTAGACTCTCGGTCACTTCAACCAAACTCCACAGACTGGGTAGCCAGCGATTGTTTTCATCCTCAAGTGCCTGTGATGTGAAAGTACATTGTAAATACATGACTTCTCAACAATTACATCAGTGAAGCACACATTTCAGACATAACAAGAAATATTAACTTCTACGCGGGGCCGCGAGAAGACCTGCTGAAAACTTACAATAAACATACTATGGTATTGAGGAGCTGGACTAACAGAAAGACAAGACAAGACAAGACACGACAAGACAAGACAAGACGAGACACGACAAGACAAGACAAGACAAGACACGACAAGACAAGACAAGACACGACAAGACAAGACACGACAAGACAAGACACGACAAGACAAGACAAGACAAGACACGACAAGACAAGACAAGACACGACAAGACAAAACAAATTACAAGTAACGAGCCCCGTCGAGTGGCATTCAGGGAATATGGTGTTAGGGACCATGATTTTTACAGACCTACTGCACATGATTTTTAGGGTAATGTGGTCAGTATTACGCCCGTGTCGCTTTACTTTCCCAGAAAAAAATCCGGTGCCCATTTAAGGCTGGGTGAACCCGGAAGCAATCGATCAGAATCAAACTCGACATCTTGTCCTTTGTAGTCCAGTTCACTAACCAACGAGCTATCGCAGCTTGAAGACAAACAACAACGTTTCGGCAAAAGCCTTCTTGTACATCAAACAAACTGTACACATTCAACACAAAAATCTAAGTGAGAAATCGCAACAACACAGCTACAAAATGGCGGAAAGAATGGCGGAAAAGGCGGTGGTTAGGATTTGAATGAAGTTGAGCGGCTGTGTGGAGGTTAACGGAGACATCGTTTGTAGCTTTTTGTTTCACACTCGTCTCGTGGCGGGCCAAGTCACGCACTATGAGCTACAGTCAGTGACTTACACCAGCTTTACTGCAATATCAGTTTCTAAAACAAAAACCAACAAAATATTAAATAAATGACCATTTCTGTGATAGCTTGAACACGCTGGTACAGAGCCGGGCAAGTCTGTGACGTGGAGAATGAGGGACTGATAGCTTGAACACGCTGGTACAGAGCCGGGCAAGTCTGTGACGTGGAGAATGAGGGACTGATAGCTTGAATACGCTGGTACAGAGCCGGGCAAGTCTGTGGCGTGGAGAATGAGGGACTGATAGCTTGAACACGCTGGTACAGAGCCGGGCAAGTCTGTGGCGTGGAGAATGAGGGACTGATAGCTTGAACACGCTGGTACAGAGCCGGGCAAGTCTGTGACGTGGAGAATGAGGGACTGATAGCTTGAACACGCTGGTACAGAGCCGGGCAAGTCTGTGGCGTGGAGAATGAGGGACTGATAGCTTGAACACGCTGGTACAGAGCCGGGCAAGTCTGTGACGTGGAGAATGAGGACTGATAGCTTGAACACGCTGGTACAGAGCCGGGCAAGTCTGTGGCGTGGAGAATGAGGGACTGATAGCTTGAACACGCTGGTACAGAGCCGGGCAAGTCTGTGACGTGGAGAATGAGGGACTTCACAGACAGTGAGAGACAATTGATTTCTCTCGTGAACTACGTCATCGTGTGTGGTGTTATCAGTCTCTTCGGAATTATAACAAATGTTATCAACATGGTCGTGTTTTATAGACAAGGTTTGAACACAACCATCAACATCAGCTTCTTCTCTCTCGCCGTCTCTGATCTGTGCAGCCTCATTTTTCAACAATTTTACAACATCTATATCAACCCTCTGTTTAGAGACCTGGATCTACCGATCGTGTACTTTGACTTTCAGTACATAACAACCGCACTAAATAGAGAAATGTTTGCAAGAATCACCTGTGTGTTAACTGCCTTTATCACCGCCGAGAGGTGTCTGTGTGTAGTCTACCCTCTACACGTCAAGCGGATCATCACACCCAAGATAACCACCACAGTTGTCGTTACTATCTTCACTTCGACTTTAATCTCGCCGTTCCCCATTTACTTCACTTCCTGCCACACCTGGAAGTTGAATCCAGATTTGAACCGAACTTTTCTGGGAATGGCTGCCACGACCGGCAAGGACATAGCAGAGACCATCTTCTTTCTCTCCCACGGCTTGTTCACGCTTTTAGGCTTTCTGACAGTCCTAACCTTCACCTTGATCTTAATCTACAAACTGGGGCAGAAAAACGCCTGGAGACAAACGGCGAATGTCGACCAGGAGAAGACCAAGTCCATGTCTAAACGTGACAGAGCTACCATAACTATGGTTGTGTTGATCGCTGGTATCCTAGTGGTGTGCTACACGCCGGCTGTTATGTTGAGTTTAGCGACTCTGATAGCTCCAGATTTCTCCCACTTTGGTCGATTCTCCAACATGTTCCACACTTCCTGGTCGTTTTCTTTAATTCTGGAGAACACCAACTCCAGCGTCAACATCTTCTTGTACTTCAAGATGAGCACCAAGTACCGGGAGACGCTCAGAGCTCTGTTCTCCAAGTGACTGCTGGACTTGACTTAATCCCCCGTAAAAGTGATCTTGTTGCTCTCTACAACGTCTTCCCTGTTACACAAAGTTGCATGTCTTCTTGAACCGTTCTGTGCTACAACAAGTGAGGGCGCCATGCTTTTCTCCTCATATCCCCAAGGGAAATAACTGAATGCCTCCCTAGATCGTCACATCCTGTCAGCTGTGGGACACTTGCACCTAAAGTGGTGAGGACTTTCATCATTCACTTGTCAGAGACACCGACCCATCCAGTAATGGTTGCGGCCATTCCCCGCCCCCGAGCCACCTACACAGAGGGTCACTGCTACAACTACAGCGATGTTGCTTTGCCATCCATGGGGATTATACACCTACACAGAGGGTCACTGCTACAACTACAGCGATGTTGCTTTGCCATCCATAGGGATTATACACCTACACAGAGGGTCACTGCTACAACTACAGCGATGTTGCTTTGCCATCCATAGGGATTATACACCTACACAGAGGGTCACTGCTACAACTACAGCGATGTTGCTTTGCCATCCATGGGGATTATACACCTACACAGAGGGTCACTGCTATAACTGCAGCGATGTTGCCTTGCCATCCATGGGGATTATACACCTACACAGAGGGTCACTGCTATAACTGCAGCGATGTTGCTTTGCCATCCATGGGGATTATACACCTACACAGAGGGTCACTGCTATAACTGCAGCGATGTTGCCTTGCCATCCATGGGGATTATACACCTACACAGAGGGTCACTGCTATAACTGCAGCGATGTTGCCTTGCCATCCATGGGGATTATACACCTACACAGAGGGTCACTGCTATAATTGCAGCGATGTTGCCTTGCCATCCATGGGGATTATACACCTACACAGAGGGTCACTGCTACAACTACAGCGATGTTGCTTTGCCATCCATGGGGATTATACACCTACACAGAGGGTCACTGCTACAACTACAGCGATGTTGCTTTGCCATCCATGGGGATTATACACCTACACAGAGGGTCACTGCTACAACTACAGCGATGTTGCTTTGCCATCCATGGGGATTATACACCTACACAGAGGATCACTGCTACAACTACAGCGATGTTGCTTTGCCATCCATGGGGAATATACACCTACACAGAGGGTCACTGCTATAACTGCAGCGATGTTGCCTTGCCATCCATGGGGAATATACACCTACACAGAGGGTCACTGCTATAACTGCAGCGATGTTGCCTTGCCATCCATGGGGATTATTTAACAGAAGACCAGAGGGAAGAAGTAGACAAGTACACATTTAACGTGGGAATGGTTTATTAGAGTTAACGAGTCCATCCCTTAACAGAAGACAAGAGGGAAGAAGTAGACAAGAACACATATAACTCATGATGTCTGGACGGTTTGCTATAACTGACGAGTCTATCGTGCAGGATCTCTGGACGGTTTGCTAGAACTAACGAGTCTATCGTGCAGGATCTCTGGACGGTTTGCTAGAACTAACGAGTCTATCGTGCAGGATCTCTGGACGGTTTGCTAGAACTAACGAGTCTATCGTGCAGGATCTCTGACGGTTTGCTAGAACTAACGAGTCTATCGTGCAGGATCTCTGGCAAAGGGCGTGAGCGAAGCTGTAGACAAATTGCTGTGTATCTCCAGCAATATCCCTTCTGGCCTGTAGTTGTGTATCTCCAGCAATACCTGCTTGCCTATAGTTGTATATCTCCAGCAATACCTGCTTGCCTATAGTTGTGTATCTCCAGCAATACCTGCTTGCCTATAGTTGTATATCTCCAGCAATACCTGCTTGCCTGTAGTTGTGTATCTCCAGCAATACCTGCTTGCCTATAGTTGTGTATCTCCAGCAATACCTGTTTGCCTATAGTTGTATATCTCCAGCAATACCTGCTTGCCTGTAGTTGTGAATCTCCAGCAATATCCCTGCTGGCCTGTAGTTGTATATCTCCAGCAATATCCCTGCTTGCCTATAGTTGTATATCTCCAGCAATACCTGCTTGCCTATAGTTGTATATCTCCAGCAATACCTGCTTGCCTATAGTTGTATATCTCCAGCAATATCCCTGCTGGCCTGTAGTTGTGAATCTCCAGCAATATCCCTGCTGGCCTGTAGTTGTATATCTCCAGCAATATCCCTGCTTGCCTATAGTTGTATATCTCCAGCAATACCTGCTTGCCTATAGTTGTATATCTCCAGCAATACCTGCTTGCCTGTAGTTGTATATCTCCAGCATATCCCTGCTGCCTGTAGTTGTGTATCTCCAGCAATATCCCTGCTGGCCTGTAGTTGTGTATCTCCAGCAATATCCCTGCTGGCCTGTAGTTGTATATCTCCAGCAATATCCCTGCTGGCCTGTAGTTGTGTATCTCCAGCAATATCCCTGCTTGCCTATAGTTGTATATCTCCAGCAATATCCCTGCTGGCCTGTAGTTGTGTATCTCCAGCAATATCCCTGCTTGCCTATAGTTGTATATCTCCAGCAATATCCCTGCTTGCCTATAGTTGTATATCTCCAGCAATATCCCTGCTGGCCTGTAGTTGTATATCGCCAGCAATATCCCTGCTGGCCTGTAGTTGTATATCTCCAGCAACATCCCTGCTTGCCTATAGTTGTGTATCTGTAACCGTGAATGACGACACATACACATTTAGATCATTATTAGGTAAGGACTAGACAAATTTAGCATAGGGACAACTAAGAGACCATGTTGAGAAATAAACCGCCGTGACTGACCAAAAGGTTGTAAACTAAGAATGACCTTGGTAGTCTGTAAGGAATGTAGAGCTCACAAACTTAAGGCTAGTCACACAGTTGCAGATGGTTAGGGATGGTCATTTTGGAGTTCAGAGAAGAATAAAGCAGCATTAGATGTCATTTTATCTGGAGAAAGAACAGTTAGCAGGGAGGTAGAAGTTTAGCAAGGGAGGAAGACACGAAGATCGAGTTACTAGTAACAGATGTGAACCTGACCAAACAACTCATCTCTGTGCATTCCCAGGGCTTGGCTCTGAAATCTGTCACAATGAGTGGACAAAGAGAAGCAGGAAGTGAGGCTAACTGTCGGTCAAAAGACATGAGTATAAAGTGAGAGGACAGACTTGAGAGGAACACTTCTACTTAGGGACACACACACAGATAGCCAGGCACTAGGGACCGATAGGAACTGAGATAGTCACAGAAGAACTTCAACTTAGAGAAGAGACTAGAACTAGCGAAGCAGAACTACAGGAGAGCAGAATTAGATTAGACCAGAACTAGAGAAGGAAACTAGAATTAGACTAGAGAACCAGAACTAGAAAGGAGAACTAGGAAGCAGAACTAGAGAGCAGAACTACAGGAGAGCAGAATTAGACTAGACCAGAACTAGATGAGGAAACTAGAATTAGACTAGAGAACCAGAACTAGAAAGGAGAACTAGGAAGCAGAACTAGAGAGCAGAACTACAGGAGAGCAGAATTAGACTAGACCATAACTAGAGGAGGAAACTAGAATTAGACTAGAGAACCAGAACTAGAAAGGAGAACTAGGAAACAGAAATAGAGAGCAGAACTACAGGACGAGACTAGATCAGAACTAAAGTGCAGAAACTAGAATTAGAGATCAGAATTAGAAGTCATGCACCAGAACTAGAGGACGAGAACTAGAGATAGGCACCGAGGTATTCACCGGCAACTAACTCAGTTAGACACTGTAGAACGTTAGAAACAGAAGACAGAGAGAGCTAGACAGAGAGAGCTAGACAGAGAGAGCTAGACAGAGAGAGCTAGACAGAGAGCTAGACAGAGAGAGCTAGACAGAGAGAGCTAGACAGAGAGACAGCTGGAATATCCACTAAACGAACAACTGAGGTACAGCACTGACGGTAGTGGAAGTACTTCAGCGGCCAAGACTGTTAACAGATCGAACAAGTATCTACAGTAACGCTAGGAAGGATAGCCTGATAGTAGCTATGTGTGTATATATATCATCATCATGTACCGCGCCTGCTGGCGTTGGTGACCATGTCTCTCCACAACTTTCGATCTCGACAGTTCTTTATCATTTCTGTTGTTGACCTTCTGCCAAGCCATTCTCTTAAGCTGTCTGTTATTTTTTCTCTTTGCTTCCCTCTATCTCTTCGTCCCTCAATTTTTCCAGTTGTTACAATATATTCTAGTTGTTCTCTTCTCATTACATGGCCAAAAATACACTCAGATACGGTAGCGTGGTGGTTAGTGTCCTCTTGGATAAAGGTTTGGGCTTATACACTCAGATACGGTAGCGTGGTGGTTAGTGTCCTCTTGGATAAAGGTTTGGGCTTATACACTCAGATACGGTAGCGTGGTGGTTAGTGTCCTCTTGGATAAAGGTTTGGCTTATACACTCAGATACGGTAGCGTGGTGGTTAGTGGTCTCTTGGATAAAGGTTTGGGCTTATACACTCAGATACGGTAGCGTGGTGGTTAGTGTCCTCTTGGATAAAGGCTTGGGCTTATACACTCAGATACGGTAGCGTGGTGGTTAGTGGTCTCTTGGATAAACTTTGGGCTTATACACAAGATACGGTAGCGTGGTGGTTAGTGTCCTCTTGGATAAAGTTTTGGCTTATACACAAGATACGGTAGCGTGGTGGTTAGTGGTCTCTTGGATAAACTTTGGGCTTATACACCAGATACGGTAGCGTGGTGGTTAGTGTCCTCTTGGATAAAGGTTTGGGCCTATACACTCAGATACGGTAGCGTGGTGGTTAGTGTCCTCTTGGATAAAGGTTTGGGCCTATACACTCAGATACGGTAGCGTGGTGGTTAGTGTCCTCTTGGATAAAGTTTGGGCTTATACACTCAGATACGGTAGCGTGGTGGTTAGTGTCCTCTTGGATAAAGGTTTGGGCTTATACACTCAGATACGGTAGCGTGGTGGTTAGTGTCCTCTTGGATAAAGGTTTGGGCTTATACACTCAGATACGGTAGCGTGGTGGTTAGTGTCCTCTTGGATAAAGGTTTGGGCTTATACACTCAGATACGGTAGCGTGGTGGTTAGTGTCCTCTTGGATAAAGGTTTGGGCTTATACACTCAGATACGGTAGCGTGGTGGTTAGTGGTCTCTTGGATAAACTTTGGGCTTATACACCCAGATACGGTAGCGTGGTGGTTAGTGTCCTCTTGGATAAAGGTTTGGGCTTATACACTCAGATACGGTAGCGTGGTGGTTAGTGTCCTCTTGGATAAAGGTTTGGGCCTATACACTCAGATACGGTAGCGTGTTGGTTAGTGTCCTCTTGGATAAAGGTTTGGACTTATACACTCAGATACGGTAGCGTGGTGGTTAGTGGTCTCTTGGATAAAGGTTTGGGCTTATACACTCAGCCTTATATTGGTATTACAGATTTTCTTTAAAATTCCTTTGGAGAGGAAGACGGCCGGACGTTGTGCTGACAACACCTGAGATGATGCAGCCAAGTACAGACATCACCACCATGCGCGTTGTACGTCACACTCGAGGTGTGACGAGGGTTTATACTGAGAGGAAGACAGCCGGACGTTGTGCTGACACCACCACCATGCGCGTTGTACGTCACACTTGAGGAGTGCTGAGGGTTTATACTTTCTTCTTGTAGCTCGTTTTATTGTTCTCACTGACTCAGTCCATGACTGACTGACTCAACAGCTGACAAACATCTGACTGAATTCTCGACTAAGTGGTTCTCACTGACTCAGTCCATGACTGACTGACTCAACAGCTGACAAACATCTGACTGAATTCTCGACTAAGTGGTTCTCACTGACTCAGTCCATGACTGACTGACTCAACAGCTGACAAACATCTGACTGAATTCTCGACTAAGTGGTTCTCACTGACTCAGTCCATGACTGACTGACTCAACAGCTGACAAACTTCTGACTGCATTCTCGACTAAGTGGTTCTCACTGACTCGGTTCATGACTGACTGACTCAACAGCTGACAAACTTCTGACTGAATTCTCGACTAAGTGGTTCTCACTGACTCAGTCCATGACTGACTGACTCAACAGCTGACAAACTTCTGACTGAATTCTCGACTAAGTGGTTCTCAATGACTGTGTTTCAATTTAATGTTGAAAGATGCAGAACAAAAAAATAGTCAAGAAATATATTTTTTTCTAAAATTTGTATCCCTACATTCATATATTTCTGTATTCTAGTATTCATGTATTGCTGTATTCATGTATTTCTTTATTTCTGTATTTCGCTACTCATCTATTCTTGTATTTGTGTATTCCTGTATTCCTGTATTTCTGTATTCCTGTATATTTGTATTCCTGTTTTTCTGTATTCTTGTATTTCTGTATCCATGTGTTTCTGTGTTCTTGTATTTCTGTATCCATGTGTTTCTGTATTCTTGTATTTCTGTATCCATGTGTTTCTGTATTCTTGTATTTCTGTATCCATGTGTTTCTGTATTCTTGTATTTCTGTATCCATGTGTTTCTGTATTCTTGTATTTATTTCCATTATTTAACACTTTCTTTTGGATGCGTACATTCCAATAATTCTTTAACGTGCGCAGAGTGGACACAGATCTGCTGCGATATCTGAGAGAGTCAGACAAAAGAATGTACTCATTAGAGCACAGGGAGAGGTTAATCCGCCCACGAGGTTGAAGAGAATGTGGACGGCATGCACACACGAAACCTTCCTGTACAGAGGCCAGACTAGGAAACACGACATCTAGACAACATGACATCTAGACAACATGACATCTAGACAACACGACATCTAGACAACATGACATCTAGACAACACGACATCTAGACAACACGACATCTAGACAACACTGCATCTAGACAACAAGACATCTAGATATAAAGACATATAGACAACACGACATCTAGACAACACGACATCTAGACAACACGACATCTAGACAACACGACATCTAGACAACACTGCATCTAGACAACAAGACATCTAGACAACACGACATCTAGACAACACTGCATCTAGACAACACGACATCTAGACAACACTGCATCTAGACAACACGACATCTAGACAACACGACATCTAGACAACACGACATCTAGACAACACGACATCTAGACAACACGACATCTAGACAACACGACATATAGACAACACGACATATAGACAACACGACATCTAGACAACACGACATCTAGACAACACGACATCTAGACAACACGACATATAGACAACACGACATCTAGACAACACGATATCTAGACAACACGACATCTAGACAACACGACATCTAGACAACACGACATCTAGACAACATGACATCTAGATATAAAGACATATAGACAACACGACATCTAGACAACACGACATCTAGACAACATGACATCTAGACAACACGACATCTAGACAACACGACATCTAGACAACACTGCATCTAGACAACAAGACATCTAGACATAAAGACATATAGACAACACGACATCTAGACAACACGACATCTAGACAACACGACATCTAGACAACACGACATCTAGACAACAAGACATCTAGACAACACTGCATCTAGACAACAAGACATCTAGATATAAAGACATATAGACAACACGACATCTAGACAACACGACATCTAGACAACATGACATCTAGACAACACGCCATCTAGACAACACGACATCTAGACAACACTGCATCTAGACAACAAGACATCTAGATATAAAGACATATAGACAACACGACATCTAGACAACACGACATCTAGACAACACGACATCTAGACAACACGACATCTAGACAACACGACATCTAGACAACAAGACATCTAGACAACAAGACATCTAGACAACACGACATCTAGACAACACGACATCTAGACAACACGACATCTAGACAACAAGACATATAGACAACACGACATCTAGACAACACGACATCTAGACAACACGACATCTAGACAACACGACATCTAGACAACACGACATCTAGACAACACTGCATCTAGACAACAAGACATCTAGATATAAAGACATATAGACAACACGACATCTAGACAACACGACATCTAGACAACACGACATCTAGACAACACGACATCTAGACAACACGACATCTAGACAACAAGACATATAGACAACACGACATCTAGACAACACGACATCTAGACAACACGACATCTAGACAACACGGCATCTAGACAACAAGACATCTAGACAACACTGAATCTAGACAACAAGACATCTAGACAACACTGCATCTAGACAACACGACATCTAGACAATAAGGTATTTAGACAACACTCCATCTAGATAACATTGTATCTAGACAACAAGACATCTAGACATAAAGACATATAGACAACACGACATCTAGACATAAAGACATCTAGGCAACACGACACCTAGACAACACGATACCTAGACAACACGATATCTAGACAACACGGCATCTAGACAACACGATACCTAGACAACACGATATCTGGACAACAAAACATCTAGACAACACTGCATCTAGACAACATTTCATCCAGACGACATTGCATCTAGACAACATTGCTTCTAGACAACAAGACATCTAGACAACAAGACATCTAGACAACAAGACATCTAGACAACAAGATATATGGACAACAAGACATCTAGACCACAATACATCTAAACAACAAGATATGTGGAGAAAAAGACATCTAGCCAACAAGAAATCTAGACAACAAGACATCTAGACAACAAGAAATCTAGACAACAAGATATGTGGAGAAAAAGACATCTAGCCAACAAGAAATCTAGACAACAAGACATCTAGACAACTAGAAATCTAGACAATAAGACATCTAGACAACAAGAAATCTAGACAACAAGATATGTGGAGAAAAAGACATCTAGCCAACAAGAAATCTAGACAACAAGACATCTAGACAACAAGAAATCTAGCCAACAAGACATCTAGACAACAAGAAATCTAGACAACAAGACGTCTAGACAACAAGACATCTAGACATAAAGACATCTAGACAAAAAGATATATAGACATCAAGGTATCTAGAGAACAAGATATATGGACAAAAATATATCTATACAACAAGACATCTGGACAACAAGACATCTAGACATAAAGATATATAGACAACACGACGACTAGACAGCACGATATCTAGACAACAAGACATCTAGACAACATTGCATCTAGACAACATTGCATCTAGACAAAAATCATCTAGACACCATTGCATCTAGACAACATTGCATCTAGACAACAAGACATCTGGACAACAATGCATGAAAACAAAATAACATCTAGACAAAATGGTATCTATCTAGACAACAAAACATCTATACAAGTTATATAGACAACGAGACATCAAGACAAAGAGACATTTAAGCAACAAAACACATAAAAAAGACATCTAGACAAAAAGACAGTTAAACAACAAGACATCCAGACAAAGATATATCCAGATAACAAGACATCTAAAAAAGATATCCAGATAACAAGACATTTAAACAACAAGACATCTAGACTACAAATCATCTAAACAACAAGATATTTGAACAAGAAGCATCCAAACTGAAGCAGACAGAATGCCTAGACAGCAAGAAACATCCATACTGAGACAGGCTCGACGTCTAGACAGCAAGAAACATCCATACTGAGACAGGCTCGACGTCTAGACAGCAAGAAACATCCATACTGAGACAGGCTCGACGTCTAGACAGCAAGAAACATTCACAATGAGGCAGATCGGACGTCTAGACAGCAAGAAACATTCACAATGAGGCGGATCGGACGTCTAGACAGCAAGAAACATTCACAATGAGGCAGATCGGACGTCTAGACAGCAAGAAACATTCACAATGAGGCAGATCGGACGTCTAGACAGCAAGAAACATTCACAATGAGGCAGATCGGACGTCTAGACAGCAAGAAACATTCACAATGAGGCAGATCGGACGTCTAGACAGCAAAAAGCATCCAAAGAGCAAGACTTGACGTCTAAAAAGCAAGAAACATCCACTGAAGCAGACTAGACGTAATGACAGCAAGAAAAATCCACTGAAGCAGAATAGACGTCTAGACAGCAAGAAACAGCCACATTAAAATAGACTAGACGCCTAGAAGGCTACTTAAAATTCACTCGGAGGCAGACTAGACGACTAGACAGCAAAGAGCATTCACACTGAGGAAGACTTGAAGTATAGAGCTATTCTTTACTGCATCTACTCTCTCCTGGTAGTCTTACAACAACACACTTAATGTTGGATCTACTCTCTCCTGGAAGTCTTACAACAACACACTTAATGTTGGATCTACTCTCTCCTGGTAGTCTTACAACACACACTTAATGTTGGATCTACTCTCTCATGGCAGTCTTACAACAACACACTTAATGTTGGATCTACTCTCTCATGGTAGTCTTACAACAACACACTTAATGTTGGATCTACTCTCTCATGGTAGTCTTACAACAACACATTAATGTTGGATCTACTCTCTCATGGTAGTCTTACAACAACACACTTAATGTTGGATCTACTCTCTCCTGGTAGTCTTACAACAACACACTTAATGTTGGATCTACTCTCTCCTGGAAGTCTTACAATAACACACTTAATGTTGGATCTACTCTCTCCTGGTAGTCTTACAACAACACACTTAATGTTGGATCTACTCTCTCCTGGAAGTCTTACAACAACACACTTAATGTGGATCTACTCTCTCTGGTAGTCTTACAACAACACACTTAATGTTGGATCTACTCTCTCCTGGTAGTCTTACAACACACTTAATGCGGGATCTACTCTCTCTTGGTAGTCTTACAACAACACACTTAATGCGGGATCTACTCTCTCTCTTGGTAGTCTTACAACAACACACTTAATGCTGGATCTACTCTCTCCTGGTAGTCTTACAACAACACACTGAATGCTGGATCTACTCTCTCCTGGTAGTCTTACAACAACACACTTAATGCTGGATCTACTCTCTCCTGGTAGTCTTACAACAACACACTTAATGTTGGATCTACTCTCTCTGGTAGTCTTACGACAACACACTTAATGTTGGATCTACTCTCTCTTGGTAGTCTTACAACAACACACTTAATGTTGGATCTACTCTCTCCTGGTAGTCTTACAACAACACACTTAATGTTGGATCTACTCTCTCTTGGTAGTCTTACAATAACACACTTAATGTTGGATCTACTCTCTCTTGGTAGTCTTACAACAACACACTTAATGTTGGATCTACTCTCTCTTGGTAGTCTTACAACAACACACTTAATGCGGGATCTACTCTCTCCTGGTAGTCTTACAACAACACACTTAATGTTGGATCTACTCTCTCCTGGTAGTCTTACAACAACACACTTAATGCGGTATCTACTCTCTACATTAGTCTTACAACAACACACTTAATGCGGGATCTACTCTCTACATTAGTCTTACATCAACACACTTAATGCGGGATCTACTCTCTACATTAGTCTTACAACAACACACTGAATGCTGGATCTACTCTCTCCTGGTAGTCTTACAACAACACACTTAATGCTGGATCTACTCTCTCTTGGTAGTCTTACAACAACACACTTAATGTTGGATCTACTCTCTCCTGGTAGTCTTACAACAACACACTTAATGTTGGATCTACTCTCTCCTGGTAGTCTTACAACAACACACTTAATGTTGGATCTACTCTCTCCTGGTAGTCTTACGACAACACACTTAATGTTGGATCTACTCTCTCTGGTAGTCTTACAACAACACACTTAATGTTGGATCTACTCTCTCCTGGTAGTCTTACAACAACACACTTAATGTTGGATCTACTCTCTCTTGGTAGTCTTACAATAACACACTTAATGTTGGATCTACTCTCTCTTGGTAGTCTTACAACAACACACTTAATGTTGGATCTACTCTCTCTTGGTAGTCTTACAACAACACACTTAATGCGGGATCTACTCTCTCCTGGTAGTCTTACAACAACACACATAATGTTGGAGCTACTCTCTCCTGGTAGTCTTACAACAACACACTTAATGCGATATCTACTCTCTACATTAGACTTACAACAACACACTTAATGCGGGATCTACTCTCTACATTAGTCTTACATCAACACACTTAATGCGGGATCTACTCTCTACATTAGTCTTACAACAACACACTTAATGCGGGATCTACTCTCTACATTAGTCTTACAACAACACACTTAATGCGGGATCTACTCTCTACATTAGTCTTACAACAACACACAGATCTCAATGACTGAAATATTTAATTTGGGATCTTGTATCTCGTGGTAGCATATTTTAATCTTTGTTTACGAAACATTTTCTTAATTTGAAATGAAGTTGTTTCTGTCACTAGTAGCTTCACATTCAAAACCATGTTGTTGTTTTCCAGTTTAAAGTCAAGTTTCCTGTCATTCAGTCAAAGTTGTCAAATTCCCTCTCCTCATTCAGTTAAAGTTGTCAAGTTTCCTCCCCTCATTCAGTTAAAGTTGTCAAGTTTCCTGTCCTCATTCAGCCTAAGACGTCAAGTTTCCTGTCCTCATTCAGCCTAAGACGTCAAGTTTCATGTCCTCATTCAGTCAAAGTTGTCAAGTTTCCTCCCCTCATTCAGTCAAAGTTGTCAAGTTTCCTCCCCTCATTTATTCTAAGTTGTCAAGTTTCCTCCCCTCATTCAGTCAAAGTTGTCAAGTTTCCTCCCCTCATTTATTCTAAGTTGTCAAGTTTCCTCCCCTCATTTATTCAAAGTTGTCAAGTTTCCTCCCCTCATTCAGTCAAAGTTGTCAAGTTTGCTCCCCTCATTTATTCAAAGTTGTCAAGTTTCCTCCCCTCATTCAGTCAAAGTTGTCAAGTTTGCTCCCCTCATTTATTCAAAGTTGTCAAGTTTCCTCCCCTCATTCAGTCTAAGTTGTCAAGTTTCCTCCCCTCATTCAGTCTAAGTTGTCAAGTTTCCTCCCCTCATTCAGTCTAAGTTGTCAAGTTTCCTCCCCTCTTTCGGCCTAAGAGATGGACAACTCTTGTCGATGTTTAAACGGTTTGTTTTGGTGTCCGGACATAGAAGATATGAAACAATATCGGAGATAGGACGCAGCCATGGCTGGCTTTAGAGTTAATGCTTGCAAGTTCTTGCTCTACACGTCTCTACTCATCTTGGTCATGTCTTCTGTCTACAACACAGATAGAGAAAACAATAAAGAAGTTCTTGTTGTAGAAAGTCTCTACTCATCTTGGTCATGTCTTCTGTCTACAACACAGATAGAGAAAACAATAAAGGACGTTCTTGTTGTAGAAAGTCTCCACTCATCTTGGTCATGTCTTCTGTCTACAACACAGATAGAGAAAACAATAAAGTATGGTCTTGTTGTAGAAAGTCTCTACTCATCTTGGTCATGTCTTCTGTCTACAACACAGATAGAGAAACAATAAAGGACGTTCTTGTTGTAGAAAGTCTATCTTGTTGTAGAAAGTCTCTACTCATCTTGGTCATGTCTTCTGTCTACAACACAGATAGAGAAAACAATAAAGAAGTTCTTGTTGTACAAGTCTCCACTCATCTTGGTCATGTCTTCTGTCTACAACACAGATAGAGAAAACAATAAAGGACGTTCTTGTTGTAGAAAGTCTCCACTCATCTTGGTTATGTCTTCTGTCTACAACACAGATAGAGAAAACAATAAAGAAGTTCTTGTTGTACAAGTCTCCACTCATCTGGTCATCTCTTCTGTCTACAACACAGATAGAGAAAACAATAAAGAAGTTCTTGTTGTAGAAAGTCTCCACTCATCTTGGTCATGTCTTCTGTCTACAACACAGATAGAGAAAACAATAAAGGAGTTCTTGTTGTAGAAAGTCTCTACTCATCTTGGTCATGTCTTCTGTCTACAACACAGATAGAGAAAACAATAAAGTATGGTCTTGTTGTAGAAAGTCTCTACTCATCTTGGTCATGTCTTCTGTCTACAACACAGATAGAGAAAACAATAAAGAAGTTCTTGTTGTAGAAAGTCTCTACTCATCTTGGTCATGTCTTCTGTCTACAACACAGATAGAGAAAACAATAAAGGACGTTCTTTTTGTAGAAAGTCTATCTTGTTGTAGAAAGTCTCTACTCATCTTGGTCATCTCTTCTATCTACAACACAGATAGAGAAAACAATAAAGGAGTTCTTGTTGTAGAAAGTCTCTACTCATCTTGGTCATGTCTTCTGTCTACAACACAGATAGAGAAAACAATAAAGTATGGTCTTGTTGTACAAGTCTCCACTCATCTTGGTCATGTCTTCTGTCTACAACACAGATAGAGAAAACAATAAAGGAGTTCTTGTTGTAGAAAGTCTCCACTCACCTTGGTCATGTCTTCTGACTACAACACAGATAGAGAAAACAATAAAGTATGGTCTTGTTGTACAAGTCTCCACTCATCTTGGTCATGTCTTCTGTCTACAACACAGATAGAGAAAACAATAAAGTATGGTCTTGTTGTACAAGTCTCCACTCATCTTGGTCATGTCTTCTGTCTACAACACAGATAGAGAAAACAATGAAGGACGTTCTTGTTGTAGAAAGTCTCTACTCATCTTGGTCATGTCTTCTGTCTACAACACAGATAGAGAAAACAATAAAGGAGTTCTTGTTGTAGAAAGTCTCTACTCATCTTGGTCATGTCTTCTGTCTACAACACAGATAGAGAAAACAATGAAGGACGTTCTTGTTGTAGAAAGTCTCTACTCATCTTGGTCATGTCTTCTGTCTACAACACAGATAGAGAAAACGATAAAGGACGTTCTTGTTGTAGAAAGTCTCTACTCATCTTGGTCATGTCTTCTGTCTACAACACAGATAGAGAAAACAATAAAGGACGTTCTTGTTGTAGAAAGTCTCTACTCATCTTGGTCATGTCTTCTGTCTACAACACAGATAGAGAAAACAATAAAGGACGTTCTTGTTGTAGAAAGTCTCTACTCATCTTGGTCATGTCTTCTGTCTACAACACAGATAGAGAAAACAATGAAGGACGTTCTTGTTGTAGAAAGTCTCTACTCATCTTGGTCATGTCTTCTGTCTACAACACAGATAGAGAAAACAATGAAGGACGTTCTTGTTGTAGAAAGTCTCTACTCATCTTGGTCATGTCTTCTGTCTACAACACAGATAGAGAAAACAATAAAGGAGTTCTTGTTGTAGAAAGTCTCTACTCATCTTGGTCATGTCTTCTGTCTACAACACAGATAGAGAAAACAATGAAGGACGTTCTTGTTGTAGAAAGTCTCTACTCATCTTGGTCATGTCTTCTGTCTACAACACAGATAGAGAAAACAATAAAGGAGTTCTTGTTGTAGAAAGTCTCTACTCATCTTGTCATGTCTTCTGTCTACAACACAGATAGAGAAAACAATGAAGGACGTTCTTGTTGTAGAAAGTCTCTACTCATCTTGGTCATGTCTTCTGTCTACAACACAGATAGAGAAAACAATGAAGGACGTTCTTGTTGTAGAAAGTCTCTACTCATCTTGGTCATGTCTTCTGTCTACAACACAGATAGAGAAAACAATAAAGTATGGTCTTGTTGTACAAGTCTCTACTCATCTTCGTCATGTCTTCTGTCTAGCGCCCGGTCTGTTTCCAGCGAAGACAAACCGAGAAAAGCTCATGAAATGTTCGCCTGTACCTGGTGCTCATCTTGTAGTACATGAAGATGTTGACGCTGGAGTTGACGATCTCTAGTAGCATGGCCAGTGACCAGAAGCTGTGGTACAGGTTGTAATGTGTGCCCGTTACGGAGAACTCTGGGATCAAGACTGTAGTCAGAGACAACATAATAGCAGGCGTGTAGCACACCACTAAAATAGCAGCGTTTAACACCACTATAATTATGGTAGCTCTGTCACGTTTAGATATTTGTTTCGCCTTCTCCAGGTCAACGTTCGCCTTTTGTCGCCATTCATTTTCTGTCCTAGTTTGTAGATTAGAATCAAGGTACAACTTAGAACAGTGAAGAAACCTAACAGCGTATCCAGCGCATGCGTGAAGTATGCTACAGCTTCCGCCGCAGCGTAGTGACTGTTACAGTCTAAACTCAGAAGAGTTCTGTTCGATCTGGGTAGAACTTCCAGGTGTAGAACATCGCAAAGAATAGAGGCACGGCTGTTGAGATAACATACATGTAGATAAAGATGTTAACTATAGCAGTTACTCTTGGAGTGATAACTCGTTTGACGTGAAGAGGAAAGACCACACACAGGCATCTCTCGGCGGTGATAAATGCGGTTATCATGCACGTGATTTCAGCGAACGTCCGACGTGGGACCAAAGCCGGCAGGAACTGAACATCCGAGTATACGATTGGTAGATCTAAGTTCAGGAATAAAGGGTTCACGAAGAAATTGTACAATTGTTGGAAAACTAACCCACAGAGATCAGCGATGGCGAGGGAGAAGAAACTAGTGTTGATTGTTGAGTCCAGACCTTGTCTATAATAAACAACAATGTTGATAACATTCGTCACCGACCCAAAGAAACAACCACACCGTTAAGTATAACTAAGTTAACAAATAGTATAACCTCTCTCTGTTCGTCGCTAATTATCTGCTCTGTATGTTTGAGAGAGTTGTTGGACGCCTCATTTGTCATTCTCAAATGCTGTAACCCTGACTACAGCTGGTCAAACTAATGATATTTCCAGTCTACAACTGACACTTAAATATATATTTTCTAGTTTTTATCACCAACTGTGCTCACTTCATATTTGGATGATTTTTCTCATTTCGATTTGTTGACGTCAATCTCATGTTAACTTCCGGTCTTCATGAGTGACTCAGTTCTAGAAATGGTCCAAATTTTGTGAGGGACGAGGTCGCCATATCAAACCATCCAGGAAATATTAGCCAGGCTCGTTGTTGGTTACATTGATTCACTGTGCGCATGCGTGGATGTGAAGTTTGGATTCGTGAAGTGACAGTTTGTTAAAAATGACAAGTAAATTTATGTCACGTGACGACTTTCACAATTTGTCGAGTGTGACCGGAGTCTTAATAACAATCTCAGTGAGACTCGAAGGACAAATCAATGATGGCGAATTGGTGCTTCCAACATGCTTGTTCTAGATTTGTTCTACTTAAATACAATGAAAGCTGATTTATATTTGTTCTATTAAATGCAAAGAAAGCTGATCTATATTTGTTTTAGATTTGTTCTATTAAATGCAAAGAAAGCTGATCTATATTTCTAAATAATCATAAAAACTGTTGACACAAATGACCACTTAGGGGAAACTTGATGCCAAATAGACCAAATTAACGGCCACTTAAGAAAACAAGGTTTGGTTGTTCTCCTGGCAGAGTAAGTGGCTCTTGCTAAAGTTGACATCTTCGACCAATGTTCTGTTTGTAAAACACTATTTTTCTTGAGTGTTTTTTATTTTATTGGTTTAATATCAAACATTTTCCCCAGCTTAAATTGATAGCAATCGCTGGTAATTTGTTGTCTCTACAGTAATGTTGCTCAAATTTAATTTCAGTAAATTATCTAATTTAACGGGGGAATGCTCCAAACAGACACAACAACGGACTGGAAAACTCACAGATATTGATAATAACCTCTAGGACACACACATTGGCGTGAGTGGGGGGCACATACATGTCTTAAGGCGGGAATATAATTCTTTGTGGGCTCGGATCTCCACAATGGACTTACATCCAATCTGCTTCTGTCGCTGTCAGTCTTTAGTTCTTATGATTTGGAAACTTCTCCTCCAGTACCATAGCTGACTAAGACAGTCTTGATTCTACAAAAAAAAAAAAGATCGTTAATTTGCTCCGCATGTATTGCAATTGTGACGCAATGAAGTCTGACTGGTAGATAGGTAGACATTACATCATGTTGTTTTCTTGCACAGTTTGAGTTTTCTCTCTTACATCATGTTCCTTTCTTGCACAGTTTGAGTTTTCTCTCTTACATCATGTTCCTTTCTTGCACAGTTTGAGTTTTCTCTCTTACATCATGTTCCTTTCTTGCACAGTTTGAGTTTTCTCTCTTACATCATGTTCCATTCTTGCACAGTTTGAGTTTTCTCTCTTACATCATGTTCCATTCTTGCACAGTTTGTGTTTTCTCTCCTACATCATGTACCATGGCACAGTTTGAGTTTTCTGTCTTACATCATGTTCCATTCTTGCATAGTTAGAGTTTTCTCTCTTACATCATGTTCTATTCTTGCATAGTTAGAGTTTTCTCTCTTACATCATGTACCATGCCACAGTTTGTGTTTTCTCTCTTACATCATGTTGTTTTCTTGCACAGTTTGAGTTTTCTCTCTTACATCATGTTCCTTTCTTGCACAGTTTGAGTTTTCTCTCTTACATCATGTTCCTTTCTTGCACAGTTTGAGTTTTCTCTCTTACATCATGTTCCTTTCTTGCACAGTTTGAGTTTTCTCTCTTACATCATGTTCCATTCTTGCACAGTTTGAGTTTTCTCTCTTACATCATGTTCCATTCTTGCACAGTTTGTGTTTTCTCTCTTACATCATGTACCATGGCACAGTTTGAGTTTTCTGTCTTACATCATGTTCCATTCTTGCATAGTTAGAGTTTTCTCTCTTACATCATGTTCTATTCTTGCATAGTTAGAGTTTTCTCTCTTACATCATGTACCATGCCACAGTTTGTGTTTTCTCTCTTACATCATGTACCATGCCACAGTTTGTGTTTTCTCTCTTACATCATGTTCCATTCTTGCACAGTTTGTGTTTTCTCTCTTACATCATGTACCATGGCACAGTTTGAGTTATCTCTCTTACATCATGTTCCATTCTTCCACAGTTTGAGTTTTCTCTCTTACATCATGTACCATGTCACAGTTTGAGTTTTCTCTCTTACATCATGTTCCATGCCACAGTTTGAGTTTTCTCTCATACATCATGTTCCATGCCACAGTTTGTGTTTTCTCTTTTACATCATGTTCCTTGCCACAGTTTGAGTTTTCTCTCTTACATCATGTTCCATGCCACAGTTTGAGTTTTCTCTCTTACATCATGTTCCTTGCCACAGTTTGTGTTTTCTCTTTTACATCATGTTCCTTGCCACAGTTTGTGTTTTCTCTCTTACATCATGTTCCTTGCCACAGTTTGTGTTTTCTCTTTTACATCATGTTCCTTGCCACAGTTTGTGTTTTCTCTTTTACATCATGTTCCTTGCCACAGTTTGAGTTTTCTCTCTTACATCATGTTCCATGCCACAGTTTGTGTTTTCTCTTTTACATCATGTTCCTTGCCACAGTTTGTGTTTTCTCTTTTACATCATGTTCCTTGCCACAGTTTGAGTTTTATCTCTTACATTATGTTCCATGCCACAGTTTGAGTTTTCTCTCTTACATCATGTTCCATGCCACAGTTTGAGTTTTTTCTTTTACATCATGTTCCTTGCCACAGTTTGTGTTTTCTCTCTTACATCATGTTCCTTGCCACAGTTTGTGTTTTCTCTTTACATCATGTTCCATGCCACAGTTTGAGTTTTCTCTCTTACATCATGTTCCATGCCACAGTTTGTGTTTTCTCTTTTACATCATGTACCATGCCACAGTTTGAGTTTTCTCTCTTACATCATGTACCATGCCACAGTTTGTGTTTTCTCTTTTACATCATGTTCCATGCCACAGTTTGAGTTTTCTCTCTTACATCATGTTCCATGCCACAGTTTGTGCTTTCTCTTTTACATCATGTTCCTTGCCACAGTTTGAGTTTTCTCTCTTACATCATGTTCCATGCCACAGTTTGAGTTTTCTCTCTCTACATCATGTTCCATGCCACAGTTTGTGTTTTCTCTTTTACATCATGTTCCTTGCCACAGTTTGTGTTTTCTCTCTTACATCATGTTCCTTTCTTGCACAGTTTGAGTTTTCTCTCTTACATCATGTACCATGCCACAGTTTGTGTTTTCTCTCTTACATCATGTACCATGCCACAGTTTGTGTTTTCTCTCTTACATCATGTTCCTTTCTTGCACAGTTTGAGTTTTCTCTCTTACATGATGTACCATGCCACAGTTTGAGTTTTCTCTCTTACATCATGTACCATGCCACAGTTTGTGTTTTCTCTCGTACATCATGTACCATGCCACAGTTTGAGTTTTCTCTCTTACATCATGTACCATGGCACAGTTTGAGTTTTCTCTCTTACATCATGTACCATGCCACAGTTTGAGTTTTCTCTCTTACATCATGTACCATGGCACAGTTTGAGTTTTTCTCTCTTACATCATGTACCATGCCACAGTTTGAGTTTTCTCTCTTACATCATGTACCATGCCACAGTTTGTGTTTTCTCTCTTACATCATGTACCATGCCACAGTTTGTGTTTTCTCTCGTAAATCATGTACCATGCCACAGTTTGTTTCTCTCTTGCATCATGTACCATGCCACAGTTTGTGTTTTCTCTCTTACATCATGTACCATGCCACTTCTTGGCTCGACATGGAGTCTATGAGTTACCTGTCTCCTTGGCTCAACTTGAAGTCTATGAGTTACCTGTCTCCTTGGCTCAACTTGAAGTCTATGAGTTACATGTCTCCTTGGCTCAACATGGAGTCTATGAGTTACCTGTCTCCTTGGCTCAACATGGAGTCTATGAGTTACCTGTCTCCTTGGCTCAACATGGAGTCTATGAGTTACCTGTCTCCTTGGCTCAACATGGAGTCTATGAGTTACCTGTCTCCTTGGCTCAACATGGAGTCTATGAGTTACCTGTCTCCTTGGCTCAACATGGAGTCTATGAGTTACCTGTCTCCTTGGCTCAACATGGAGTCTATGAGTTACCTGTCTCCTTGGCTCACTAGGGTTCTATAAGTTTATTTTCTCCTTAGCTTCATTGTGAGCTTCTTAAAAGCTCGTCGCATAGACCAATGCCAGCGTTTCTGCTAACTTCCTCGTGTCTAATGTTAACAGAATTGTCAAGTAACTCTCCACTTATGAAAACAATTTTGTTTAGAAATTCTGCGTTCAAAATCCGTGTTTGGAGACATACAATAATATTGCTTGTTACCAGTGCATGCGTATATAAGAAAAGTGGTTGTTTATAGTCTTCTTCTTTCTTTCAGCTCCCTGTGGAGCATAGGTTCTCAACAAACACTTTCAGCTCCCTGTGGAGCATAGGTTCTCAACAAACACTTTCAGCTCCCTGTGGAGCATAGGTCTTCAACAAACATTTTCAGCTCCCTGTGGAGCATAGGTCTTCAACAAACATTTTCCAAACTGTCCTGTTTCTTGCAATTCTTTTAAGATCATTCCATGTTTTCATCTCTGCTTCCATCTGTCTTCTCCAAGAATATGTTGGTCTTCCTCTTAGTCTCTTCCCCTGGGGATTCCTAAAAAGGGCCTGTTGTATAATACTCTTAGCTGTCTTTCGCAGTGTGTGTCCTATCCAGCGCCATCATCTTTGTTGTATCTCCTTGTCCAGTGGTATTTGACTGGTACTTTCCCTTAATTCTACGTTAGTGATTGCGTCCTGTCATTGATTGTTACTAGTGCAAGCACTTATCAGAACTGCGAAAGCCCACGAGTTCCGTACGTGCCAAATAACAGACCCATCTTTGCCAATAACTGCATCACTATCAGAGAAGTTCTGGAGAATCAAGAGCTGCACTTCCGCCTCCACGACCAATGGGTGTTGTTGTCTACATTCTCTGACCAGCGTGATGACGACGAGAAAAGATGTACTACATGCTGACGTCACTCGTACCCATCCCTCCCGGGGTTTTATGTCCTCGATTGAACACACCTGCTGAACAATATTCATGGCTGACCCCATCCGGGATTTCCCCCTTTTTAACATGCTGCCTTTTGTACTCATTCATTAACAGTACAGGGGATGATGCTCGTGCGCTGCCGGGGCCCGAAAGGGGAGTCAAGAATAGTGGCGCTGTACCCTACCAGGCATGTTCGTAAGAGGCGAAAAGGAGGGTTGGGCATGGGACTGGCTATCCCATACTGTAAAAAAAATAAGCCGAAAAAACTTCACAAACATGGACAAGTCAAAGAGAGAAAAAGTAAATCCGTCAACCAGGAAAGAGAAGGGCTCTCTGTCTAAGAGACATATGATGATGGGGAAGACGTGGAATGATCTTAAAGAATGGCAAAAAAAACAGAACGACTTGGAAAGTGTTTGTTGAAGACCTATGCTCCATTGGGAGCTAAAAAGGTAGAAGAAGAAGACAGGGGATGATGTGTCTCTGCACAGATGAAAAGGTTTAGCTCACAGGTCATCCTCATTGCACATCGGACAAGTCCTAAGAGCTCAGATCTCCACCGAAGTTTACTCCTCAACATGTCGCAACTAACGTCACAGGTGTTGTGTTGGTTGACAAGTCTTCTTTGGATTCACACGTAGCGCTCTAGTCTGGCATCTCCCACCTTGACATGATGTTCGTGAAGTCTGTTCATGGCTGCGGATTCACGCCCATATTTTTTTTTAGTCAATTGGAAGGTGCGAAGCGAAATCATCTTGTCTGACATGATGGGAACATCGACGCCCTACACATATTATCTTTCATGCACTCAAAGATTATTCACTGTGCCTCATTTGGTATCATTTCCAGTCGTTCTATTTGCGTGTTGCTGAAAGTCAGGATAGCCAGCGCGTACTCAATCACAGAACGGACCAGTTTCCTGGTATAAGAGAAAAAGATGGCGTTGTGCAATTTTGGCTTCTGGCTTTCAACACCACCTGGTCTACTTGCTTGTTACAGGCAGGGCTCCAATCAAACCAGGCTCCGAGGTATCGTTTTTGCTTGAGCTCTCTCCGCAACGTCTGAACACAGACACACTTTGGGCGCCTACCAATGCAGGGAGTACGACACACAACAGATCAAAGTTGCAGGGAAAGTTAGTCGGAATAAAGTAGCAAGGACAGGTTGCGATAAAGTAGGCAGGACAAGTTGGGATAAAGTAGCAAGGACAAGTTGCGATAAAGTAGGGAGGACAAGTTGCGATAAAGTAGGGAGGACAAGTTGGGATAAAGTAGCAGGACAAGTTGCGATAAAGTAGGCAGGACAATTGCGATAAAGTAGGCAGGAGAAGTCGCGATAAAGTAGGCAGGACAAATTGCGATAAAGTAGGCAGGACAAGTTGGGATAAAGTAGGCAGGACAAGTTGGGATAAAGTAGGCAGGAAATTAAGGATGACAAACTAAACCAAAGAAGTGATCTTTGAAGAAATCAGGAGAAAGTAATCCACAAATGTAGTCTTGATAAAGTAGATCAGACTAAATTATCTATCTATCTGTTGACATTTACAGCCGTAGCCGGCCCATAGAAAATAGACCCAGATACTTTCTCTATCTAAATTTTGTTCTAGCAGTTTTCTTTCTAAAGATATTTTATCAAATCTCGCCATTTGCCTCTGTTCTGTGCAAGCAACTCTATCTCATTGAGGGAGCCGATTCCTGCTGCTCTTGCCTCTCTCATCAATGTTCTTCTCAGTGTCTCCCTGGGTCTTCCTCTTTTTCTCTTACCTGTTGTTTCCCACATGAGGGCTTGCGTTGCTATTCGGTTATTATCTCTTCTCATCACAAGTCCAACATATGACCATCGTCTTTTCTTTATTACTGAAGATATTAGTGGTTGATTGGCGATTTCTCTAATTTCCTCGTTTTGTTTTGAATTCGTTCCACGCTATACCAAGTATTTTCCTTAGACATTTATTTTTGAATGCGTTCAACTTTGTTTCTATATCTCTTGTTGTTTTCCAGCTTTCACACGCATACGTAAGGGTTGATAGTACATTTGATTTGAATAGTCCAAGTTTTGTGTTTGTGCTAATGAGTTTTGATTTCCACAACTTTTCAAGGCTTCTGAAAGACATTGCTGCTTTAGACCAAACTACACATAAAAAAAAGAAAATGTCGTTCAGAGAAGGTATTTCAGAGAAAGCAGCTATCAATTAAATGAAGCAGTGAAAAAATAGATCAAACAATTTCGTCAGCGATAAAGTAGCTCAAAACTCATATAAAGCAGCCATCAATTAGTTGTTTAGAGAAATAAGCATCATGCAGTATCTCAGAGAAAATAGCCATCATGCAGTATCTCAGAGAAAATAGCCATCATGCAGTATCTCAGAGAAAATAGCCATCATGCAGTGGCTCAGAGAAAATAGCCATCATGTAGTGGCTCAGAGAAAATAGCCATCATGTAGTGGCTCAGAGAAAATAGCCATCATGTAGTGGCTCAGAGAAAATAGCCATCATGTAGTGGCTCAGAGAAAATAGCCATCATGCAGTAAAAGTACCCCGTCACGCCAAGTGGCGTATAGGGAAATATTGTGTTAGTGATCATATATTTTACAGACCTTCAGCACATGATTTTTGGGGTAATGTTGTCGGTATTACGCCCGTGCTGCTTTAATTTCCCAGAAAAAATCCGGTACCCATTTAAGGCTGGGTGAACCCGAAGCCGTCGTTTGGGATGGAACCCTACCCCTTGTCCTTTGTAGTCCAGTTCACTAACCAACGAGCTATCGCAGCTTCAAGACAAACAACAACGTTTCGGCAAACGCCTTCTTGTATATCAAACAAACTGTACACATTTAACACAAAAATGTAAATGAGAAATCGCAACAACACAGCTACAAAATGGCGGAAAGAATGGCGGAAAAGACGGTGGTTAGGGTTTGAATGAATGAAGTTGAGCGGCTGTGTGGAGGTTAACGGAGACATCGTTTGTAGCTTTTTGTTTCACCTCGTCTCGTGGCGGGCAAGTCACACACTATGAGCTACAGTCAGTGACTTGCGCCAGCTTGACTGCAATATCCGTTTCTAAAACAAACAAAAAACAAAATATTAAATAATGACCATTTCTGTGTATCGCGGCTCTCCCATCATGTAGTGGCTCAGAGAAAATAGCCATCATGTAGTGGCTAGGAGAAAGTAAACTGGAAAAAGTAGGCCTATTAATGTAGTCAGGGCGAAAACGCTTGTAGAACGTAAGCAGCAGAAAGTAGGCAGATGAAAGTAGTTCAGAGAAAGTAGGCAGAAAAATGTAGACTAGAAAAGGTTGGAAGGAGAAAAGAGCCTGGATAATGTAGTCTATTGAAAGTAGCCATGAAAATGTAGCCACGACAATGTAGCCCGAGGAAAGCAATTCATCGAAAAATTGTTTGGTAGCTACATGAAAAGTAATTAAACTTGAATTGTAAGAAAATTGTAAGTAGAAAGTAAGCGTAAACACAGTTTGTTGAATGTTATGTTTAGATGTTTTGTTGGTCTGCCTCGCCAGAAACCCGGCCTCAAGATGGTGAAGCAATAGACAAGATCTATGAATGGAGACTGACTCCAAGCATGGACATTGGTTGTGACGTGCCAGGACAGACCAATCAGCAATGCCAGTGAGATAAAGACACAAGAAGAGTTAAATGTTGGTTCACAAAGGAAATATATTAGATGTAATTACACGAGTATAGCAAGGAACAATATGCGATATTCAACGAGCTATGTAGCGAGGGCTGCACATGAGGAAACCTATCACAAATAACAAACAGTGTAATTATGTTTTTGATACATAAAATCACTTTATGAGAGACATTGCAAGAACTGTGCGTGTTTTCCTTCTCCAGATTGCATTTTGCACGTTGTTGAGACTCAGTACATGACGTTGATTCGTGTATAGCAGAGAGAAGTACCGGGTAGCTCTCATAGAATAATATCACATGATATGGATGTTCTCGACATTGGTTGGTGCCACACTATTGATGTTGGTCAAGTGGAAACATGCACATTAAAACTGAAACTATAGTGTATGTGATTTTTTTATCATCCATGATCAAATAGACAGATGCTATTTTATATAATTCATGATCTAGGCAGATGTGGTGTTTCTATAATTCCTGATTAAATATACAGCTGTGATGTTTCTATAATTCGTGATTAAATATACAGCTGTGATGTTTCTATAATTCATGATTAAATATACAGCTGTGATGTTTCTATAATTCATGATTAAATATACAGCTGTGATGTTTCTATAATTCATGATTAAATATACAGCTGTGATGTTTCTATAATTCATGATTAAATATACAGCTGTGATGTTTCTATAATTCATGATTAAATATACAGCTGTGATATTTCTATAATTCATGATTAAATATACAGCTGTGATGTTTCTATAATTCATGATTAAATATACAGCTGTGATGTTTCTATAATTCCTGATTAAATATACAGCTGTGATATTTCTATAATTCATGATTAAATATACAGCTGTGATGTTTCTATAATTCATGTTCGCAGACACTGTGATGTTTTTATAATTTATGATTAAACAGACATATGTGATGTTTCTATAGTTCATTATCAAATAAACAGATGTGATGTTTCTATAGTTCATTATCAAATAAACAGATGTGATGTTTCTATAATTCATGATCAGATAGACAGATGTGATGTTTCTATAATGTACGATCAGATAGAGAGTTGGTATGTTTCTATAATTCATGATCAGATAGACAGATGTGATGTTCTATAATTCTGATCAGATAGACAGATGTTATATTTTATAATTCATGATATATAGACAGATGTGATGTTCTATAATTCATGATCATACAGACAGATGTTATATTCTATAATTCCTGATCAGATAGACAGATGTGATGTTCAATAATTCATGATCAGATAGACAGATGTTATATTCTATAATTCATGATCATATAGACAGATGTTATATTCTATAATTCATGATCATATAGACAGATGTTATATTCTATAATTCATGATCAGATAGACAGATGTTATATTCTATAATTCCTGATCAAGATATGCTCGTTTATCACGTCCATGTGTGGAGCGACGGTCACGTGACAATAACCAAGTTCTATTTGTTCCGACTTGCCAGCAAGTGAGTCTCAGCTCGATTTGGGTGCATCAGTCGGACGCTAGGACTCGGCCATGTTTGTTTCTGGTGTGGTTAGTGATGTTCCATCATCCTCGAGACACAAACTATAGAGACCTTAGACTTTAGAACGGAATGGGGTCACTGCATTCGGGACATTCCATATCTGCTTAGCTGTTGTTCCAGCAGCCAACAAAGTGTTCATCCTAATAGTTTATACAGTTCTAGTGAACGTGTCGCGTTATGAGAAATGGTGCGCAGCTCATTATGCATGCTTCAGGGTGACGGTAACGGTCGCCGCGGGCAGCCCGACATCCATGCGAATGCGTGTGGACTTGATGATCAGTAAGAGTGCACCGAGAATCGTCTCAGCAAACCAAGTGAGGCATCCACTTTGGTGGAACACACGATCAGACCACGGCTCAACTGTGGAGAATTTGTAACTGAACACAGATCACACATCCTGTCCCATGGCAAAGCCTGGGCATGGTACCGCTCCACTTCGATCACGGTCGCTCGCATCTGCAGCACAAATTTCCTTGCGCTGGCGCCTCAACCATGTTGACTTTGTGGTCAGGTGAATAGGACACCGCGGGATGCCACTGTCTCCGCAAACAAAAATCAAGATCATAAATAATTCTTGGTAGACACACGGCAACAAATACACCACTAGTCATAACCATATTTGACAGGACGGCCATTTTTACCGGTCATGCCGGAAGCTATATAAGAAACAATTTAACATTGATGTAATGGATTGTGTTATAGATTGTGTTATAGATTGTTACTGTTGGCTTCGTAATTTCCTGGAGTCGACAGTGCGTCTCAATGTCTAGATTGCTTGGAAGTGACAGTCCGTCTCAATGTCTAGATTGCCTGGAGGCGACAGACCATCTCAATGTCTAGATTGCCTGGAGGCGACAGTCCGCCTCAATGTCTAGATTGCCTGGAGGCGACAGTCCATCTCAATGTCTAGATTGCCTGGAGGCGACAGTCCGTCTCAATGTCTAGATTGCCTGGAGGGCGACAGTCCGTCTCAATGTCTAAATTGCCTGGAGGCGACAGTCCCGTCTCAATGTCTAGATTGTCTGGAGTCGACAGTCCGTCTCAATGTCTAGATTGCCTGGAGGCGACAGTGCGTCTCAATGTCTAGATTGTCTGGAGTCGACAGTCCGTCTCAATGTCTAGATTGCCTGGAGGCGACAGTCCGTCCCAATGTCTAGATTGTCTGGAGTCGACAGTCCGTCTCAATGTCTAAATTGTCTGGAGTCGACAGTCCGTCTCAATGTCTAGATTGTCTGGAGTCGACAGTCCGTCTCAATGTCTAGATTGCCTGGAGGCGACAGTCCGTCTCAATGTCTAGATTGCCTGGAGGCAACAGCCCGTCTTAATGTCTAGATTGCCTGGAGGCGACAGTCCGTCTCAATGTCTAGATTGTCTGGAGTCGACAGTCCGTCTCAATGTCTAGATTGCCAGGAGGCGACAGTCCGTCTCAATGTCTAGATTGTCTGGAGTCGACAGTCCGTCTCAATGTCTAGATTGCCTGGAGGCGACAGTCCGTCTCAATGTCTAGATTGCCTGGAGGCGACAGTCCGTCTCAATGTCTAGATTGCCTGGAGGCAACAGTCCGTCTCAATGTCTAGATTGCCTGAGGCGACAGTCCGTCTCAATGTCTAGATTGCCTGGAGGCGACAGTCCGTCTCAATGTCTAGATTGCCTGGAGGCAACAGTCTGTCTCAATGTCTAGATTGCCTGGAGGCAACAGCCCGTCTCAATGTCTAGATTGTCTGGAGGCGACAGTCCGCCTCAATGTCTAGATTGCCTGGAGGCAACAGTCCGTCTCAATGTCTAGATTGTCTGGAGGCGACAGTCCGCCTCAATGTCTAGATTGCCTGGAGGCAACAGTCCGTCTCAATGTCTAGATTGCCAGGAGTCGACAGTCCGTCTCAATGTCTAGATTGCCTGGAGGCAAACAGTCCGTCTCAATGTCTAGATTGCCAGGAGTCGACAGTCCGTCTCAATGTCTAGATTGTCTGGAGTCGACAGTCCGTCTCAATGTCTAGATTGTCTGGAGTCGACAGTCCGTCTCAATGTCTAGATTGTCTGGAGTCAACAGTCCGTCTCAATGTCTAGATCAGGCACACTCAAAACAGACTTGATTTTCTGCTCCAATTACGTGATGTCTATTGAATAATCAGATGAAATGCTTACACTAAATCTGGTTGTGTAGGTTATTATTAACGTCTTTATTCTTAAGATAACCACGTGATCCTGGACCTGAGAGGGTGAGAAAGCAGGAGAGAGAGTTCAATCGAACAACAAATCAGAACAACTCTGAGTAAATCTGACGCATAAAAACAAATATCTTGAATATATATTGTTGTTGTGGGTGTCAGACAACTTCAGGTATGGCGTGCGTCATTATCAAACGGCCCAATAAAACATCTCAAAAAGTCATAACCAGCATTGTGTGTGTGTTTCTCGTCTCACTCCACTCCAGAGATGGACAATCTTACATTACCCGAGGGCCAGATCTGAAAAATATGAAGACGTCGAGGGTCAGATACTATCACCAAATGAAGACATTGAATAAATGACTCAATTCGCATTCACAAGCGACTGTTATATAAACATCATATTAGTGGTGGAGCGTGGAAGACAGAGAAGAGAGTGGAATGACAGGGACAGGGGTGAGACAGAAATGAAGGAAGAGAGAAAATTCAACAATAAATTATAGATGGAAATCTGACTGGTTTAATGGCAGGGAACTTTGAACTTCACGCAACTAGTAGGTTACCGTCCCCACTTTTAGGGGCTGGAATTGGGAACTTGAACTTCACGCAACTAGTAGGTTACCGTCCCACCTTTTAGGGGCTGGAATTGGGGAACTTTGAACTTCACGCAACTAGTAGGTTACCGTCCCACCTTTTAGGGGCTGGAATTGAGGAACTTTGAACTTCACGCAACTAGTAGGTTACCGTCCCACCTTTTAGGGCTGGAATTGAGGAACTTTGAACTTCACGCAACTAGTAGGTTACCGTCCCACCTTTTAGGGGCTAGAATTGAGGAACGTTGAGGGATTTCTGTGGGCAGGGATGGCCACGACGGTGAGACAACACAGATACCCTAGCAGGTTATGATGGAAACAACAAGGGGAGACAACACAGATACCCTAGCAGGTTATGATGGAAACAACAAGGGGAGACAACACAGATACCCTAGCAGGTTATGATGGAAACAACAAGGGGAGATAAGCGAGAAAAAAAGTGTTTGAAAGTGGAAGAAAATTGTTGATATCACATCATCATGTACCGGGCCTGCTGGCGTAGGTGATCATGTCTCTCTACAAATTTCGATCTCGACAGTTATCGATAAATAAATAATAACAATATGGCCGACTCATAGACGACCGACTGATTTATTTCCAATTTGTTAATGGAATATGATGGAAGTTGGTGTTAACGGAATATGATGGGAGTTGGTGTTAATGGAATATGATGGAAGTTGGTGTTAATGGAATATGATGGAAGTTGGTGTTAATGGGATATGATGGAAGTTGGTGTTAATGGGATATGATGGAAGTTGGTGTAATGGAATATGATGGAAGTTGGTTCATTTCTGGTGGATTTAAAATGGATCTTGTGAGTGATTTTTTAATGGATTCATCATCATCATCATCGAGTGCCTTCTCTGCAACGAAGGTTGGCTACATGGATCACCATTCTACTCTGTTTCTTGCTTTGATGGTGCAGGCTGTCATAGTTTGACTTGTCCATCTTTTGATGTTACTCGTCCATGTTAGTCTTGGTTCTGCCTCTTTTACCTTGTATTTTCCTTCCAATAATACTTTTAGTAGTCTGTTGTGTCTTTTAACATGACCCAAAAATTTCATTTGTCTTGTCTTAATTGTATTTAGTAGTTCTCTTTTTATTTTCAGTTGTTTTAAAACTTCTTCGTTTGTTTTCTTTTCTTTCCATCCAATTCTACATGTTTTTCTATAAATCCACATTTCAAAGGCTTCAATTTTCTGTTCTGTTTTCTTGTCTAATGTCCATGTTTCTGCACCATACAGGAATATTGAGAAGATGTAACATTTTGCCATTCTTAGTTTCAGCCCTGCAGATATTGTTTTATTGTTAGTATATTTTTCATGGCATTAAAATTACTTTGTGCCATACCTATTCTTTTGTTTATTTCAGTTTTACATTTTCCATCATTGGTATAGTATGTCCCAGGTAGTTGTAGCTCTGGACTGTCTCCAGATGTATTCCCTCAACTGTGATATTTAATTATAGGTCTTGAGAATTTTCTTTGTTTATGATCATAGTTTTAGTCTTTTTGATATTCATTTCGTCCATATTTTTTGCTTGTTATGTTTATCACATTAAGCAATTGTTGTAGGTCTTTAGAATTTTCTGCTAGTAGAACAGTATCATCAGCATATCTTAGGTTATTGATTATCTTTCCATTAATGTTTAGGCCTGGTATCTCTTAGATGTTTTTAAAGATTTGCTCGGTGTATAGATTGAACAAGCTTGGTGACAGGATGCATCCTTGTCTTACTCCTCTTTTTATATCCATGGGTGTAGAGTTCTCCTTGTTATATTTTATTATTGCTGTTTGCTCCCAGTACAAATTACATATTAGTCGTATGTCTGTGTCGTCTAGATTTATATCCTTTAGGCAGTCTATAAGTTGGTTATGGTGTATTCTATCGAAAGCTTTGGTGTAGTCTATAAAGCAGGCATATATTGGTTTGTTTACTTCTATATACTTTTCAATCAATGTTCTCATGCTGAATATGGCTTCTTTTGTGCCACTGTTTTTCCTGAATCCAAATTGTTGCTCATCTAATTCAGTATTGATTTTATTCTGAATCCTTCCCTGTATAACTTTCAGTAAAATTTTTGTTACCTGGCTCATTAGGCTTATTGTTCTGAAATCGCTGCATTCAACCGCACCATTCTTTTTAGGCAATGCTATGAAAGTTGATGTTTTTAGTTCATTTGGTATGTATCCTGTATGGTATATGTCATTGCATATGTCTGTGATCACCTCAATGCCAAAATCTTCTAGTGTCTGTATCATCTCTATCTGTATATTGTCAGGTCCATCTGCTTTTCCCTTTTTCATTGTTTTATAACTTGTTCTACTTCAGATTTCATAGTTGGATGTACATTTTATAAATGATTTTTTGTCCCTTTCGTCATGAAATAATTCTGTTATATTCTCCTGCCAACTATCGATTATATCTTTGTTGTCTGTTAGCATTCTTCCCTCTTTGTTTGCAATACATCCGTTTCCTGCAGCTTTTTGTCTTTATTCGTCATTCTCTTTATTTCTGTGTGCATCTCTCTTAAGTTTTGTTTACTTTCCATAGTTTCGACTTCTAGACATCTTTGGTTGAGCCAGTCTTCTTTTGCCTTTTTGTACATTCTCCGTATTTCATTGTCTATATCCTTGTATCTGGCAGTGTTTTTTCGCTTGTCTTCTTTCTTCCATTTTTTTAAGATTTTGTCAGTTATCCATTTTTGTTTTTTGTTACTTCCTTTTTGCGCAAGGTGTTGCAGGATTCTTGCATGCTGTTTTTTATGCATTGCCATTTTGTTGTGACTTTTTCCTCAGGATTTTCTCTTCTTACTGCTCAATCCCCTCTTCTAGTAGCTTCTGATATGTGTTCTTTACTTGTACAGTATAAGTTTCTTGTACATCTTTCTGGTTTACTGCTGTTATATCTATTGGTGTTGCTGAATTAGTATTTTGTTTCTTTTTCTTTAATTTGATTTTCATTTTAATCATTACAGGATTGTGATCAGAATTAATATCTGCTCCTGGGTAGGTTTTGGCTTTCTTTACACTGTTACGGAACCTTTCTTTTATCATTATGTAATCTATTTGATTCCTCTTCCTATCTCCAGGGCTTTTCCATGTGTATAGTTTCCTTTCTCTTGCTCAAAGTAGGTGTTACATATTATCAGCCTGTTTTCTTCACAGAATTGTATTAATCTTTCTCCTCTGTCATTTCTTTTTCCTAAACCATGATTTCCTATAATTGTCTTATATCTACCTTTTCCTACTTTAGCGTTCATGTCACACATTACAATCAAGATGTCTGAAGATTTCACTTGCTTCATAACTGTATTTAGATCTTCATATTATGCTTCTATTTGTTCATCTGTATAGTCTTGAGTAGGTGCTTATGTCTGTAAAGGTAAGGTAAAAGTAAATTATGAGACTTGAACCGTCGTCTTAGCACGCGAGTTTTACACCCATATGTGCTCGGCCGCCTATCCAGAAATGTACGGATATTTCTGTATAGTGTCGCCTCAAGCATCGAAACTCAGATGCGAAGCGACATTCCCCACCTTCCCAGGGTAATACCCTGATAGGGAATAATAGAAGGAAAAGGTATGTGTTAGCACTCGGAAAAAATGACAAATAAACAACAGAAAATGACAAATAAACAACAGAAAAAAACAAAGAACAGTATATGGTCCGAAGCAGCGATGATACCCATTTCTGCCAACGGCTGGGTCGACTGTGGGGGTAATTTTTTTTCAACCACGAGTACAACTCATACCACTCCCAGCGGGAATCGAACACGGGTTGTCCAAACGTCGGTAGTCTAGTCAAGTGGTTTTTCCCAACTAGGCTACCGAGTTCCCCGACCCACGCCCCGAAGAGACTGGTGTCTGTATTATTGCTATGTCAAATGGTTTTGCCTTAATTTTTAATAGTATAATCTTATCATTGTATGTCCAGTGGGTATTTATATATTTTTGTAGCTCTCGTTTTATTAGTATGCCTACCCCTCTTTGGTGTTCTGTGTGTTACCTGAGTATATAAATGTATATTTATCGTCTTGTATGTATCCACTTTCCTTCCATCATGTTTCTGATATGCCTAAGATATCCATGTTTAATCGCTCTGCTTCTACCATTAGATTTTCTAGTTTTCCTTGTTGGTATAAGGTCCTAACATTCCATGTGGCTATTTTTAGTTCGTTCCTAAAACAATAGTTAGAATTTCTCTCCATGGCTTTCTTTGGAGTGTTACGTGATGAGGCTCCAATCTCTTTCACGGTGGTCTGCCGTATTCGTCTTTCGTGTTCTGAATATGCTCATGTGTACCACACACTTTGCTGTTATCACTTCTGGCCATTGGTCATTTCTGATTCTTCCGCCCCATCCACCGTCACAGACTTTTCACATTCGGGTTGAACACACACGGCTGCCGGCGCCATTTTCGTCGAACCATGTGCTTGCCTATCGAACCGCGAACACACGACACAAAGAAGCATAAATCATATTTCACTTAAATATCGGTAAAGTTCACAGTTCATCCACACGTCAGAAGTAAAACATGCACCAAACGGGGAATAGCAACACATAATTTCACAACTAGACTGTCGCGCAAATCATTTAAATATATCAGCAAGAGCCGATTTATAAAAACGACTACATGTAGCTGCCATGACAACGGAAGGATTTCGGAGATATATATATATAGTTATTTGCAGGTCATCATCATTGCACTCCGAACATGTCCATAGGTGCTCAGATCCCCTCATCAGCAAGTCCCTCAGTGTCCAGCGACTGACGACTCCAGTTCTATGTTGGTTGATAAGTCTTCTTACATGGCCACTAAGTTTCTCATTTCTGGCTGTGCCCATCTTAACTCCCATCTCTATCATCCAAGGAAGAGACATAGATTAGTGTTTGTCGAAGTCCTGTGCTCTGCCCACATCTCGGAGGGCATTGATGATGTCCGCCCGATCCATTGGTTGCCCGTCCTCAACAACAGCTCAGCTAGCCAACCTGTCCGCTCTTCATTTCCCCGAACTCCCGCATGTCCAGGGACATAGACAAAAGTGACCTTACTTATTTTAACTTCTGCAACGACTCTACCCATTGCATGCGTACAGAGCCTGCCTCCACTTTTTTTATCATGCTCATCGAATCACTCAGTATACATGCGTGGGTGTAGTCTTGTGACTCTAGCAAGTTGAATGCCTTAGTCACTGCCATCACCTACATTTTAATGCTACTCGTGGTCTTGACGTATGCACCACTGTCTTCTTTGACTATTCTGCCTGCCAAGCGTGCTGTAAATGCCCATGCACTTCTTTGGTGTCATCTTACAGATCCGTCTGTATAGATGACTGCATCTTTCTCATCGGTGTTATCACAGATGAGACCATTGACCTCAGCATTAACCACGACCGGGTTCTGTTCCCTACTTTTCCTGTCGAGTGTGACAATACACGAGAAAGTCCCCTTGAATGACGTAGGGACCGTATCCACTCCTTGCCAACGTTGATATTGGTAAGCTCACAGACCTGTTTGATGACATCTGCTTGGCTCACCCATGATTTGCCTCTTTTAGCCTGGCACCTTTCTCTGTGTTGAGCTCGTGGTATAATGGATGCTCTTTATCTGCACTAATCTTCAGGTATGCTCGTGCTCTCCAGATCTTGATTCTGTCATCCATGGTTGGAAAGTCAAAAGATACCTCATTGTTACACAGGGAGTGAGTGTCCCTTGTACACTCCAAGATAATCCGCATGGCTTCATTCTGTATTTTCTCCAGTCTATCAATTTTCAATTTGAGTCGTACTGACAGTAAGAATTGCCAGGGCATACTCGATTGGTGCGAGGACTAATCCTGGAACAGAAGAGTAAGTAGCCTCTGCTCGATGTTGGCAGCTGCCATGACCTTCAAGGCGGCTAATCCTTTGCGGGATTTTGTTATCACATGGTCGACGTGGTCCCGAAAACACGGCTGCGATCAACTTAACTCTGAGGTATGTCATCAACTTGTCCCTGGTCACCTCATCAGCTCCCATTCGTACTACCGGTGTGGTCGTATTAACGATATGATTGTTAAGGAGAACCATGAAACTGATGCTTTATTAGGATTAACCAAGGCACCTGAAACCCCACACCAGGAAGAAATGTGATTTAGTTCGTCCTGCATTGTGGAGGTGATTTCCTGTCTGTCTCTTCCCTGTATATACCAGAATATCATCAGCAAAATGACCAAATGAAACCATAAGAAAAATGGTAGGAACAAAACCCTGCCAAGAATATATAGAGCAACAACAACTTAAATGGTTTGGCCATCTGGTCAGAATGAATCCTCACCAATCACCATCAAGGGCGTTCTTCTCGAGAATGCATGGAAAAAGACCAAGAGGAAGACCCAGAAGAAGATGGATAGATGCAGTGACAGAGACATGTAACAACAAAGGAAATCACTAATTCAGACAATGCGAGCAGATCAAAAACGACAAATGATATGACACCTTTAAGGTATCAGTGAAAAGAGAAAAGAAGAAGAAGAGAAGAATCAGCAAAAATCATGTTCTTCCCCTTCCATCCAGTTGTTGTTCTGTGATCGTTATTGTGTGCACGTTAAATAGAACTGGTGGAAATGGTGAGCCTTGTGGCAGCCCTGGACAAATGGATGTTGGCTCGTAAGATCAACTTCCACATCTGAGTATCACCGTCCTCTGAAACAGTGCAGCGGCGATCCATCTAATGAGGAAGGGGTGCACTACCAGTTTGAGGAATATGTGCATGAGGTATTCAGATGGTACTGTGTTGTATGCATCCTCCAGATCTATAGCAGCAGCACATGTCTCCTCTCGTCTGTGGAAGCCTTCGAAAATGTCATAGGCGAAGACTGCCGCATTGAGCCATGTCTCTTTGTTATATATATAACCTCAGAGTGTGGGTGGGAATGCGTGTATCTGTTCAAGATGAGAGGTGAGGACACGGGCAACTATTTTCTCCAGCAGCTTGCCCGCAGTGTTCTGCATTGTGATGATTCTGTAGGCACTGATATATATATATCTGGCTATCTTCATACGTCTCTGTATATACTTGTTCGATCTATCAGCAGTCTTAGCTGCTGAAGTACTTCGACTACCGTCGGTGTTGTACCTCAGCTATTCCTATAGTAGATATTCTAATGTTGGTCTACTCACTGATTCTTGCTCTAACTCCATACACTGACACTGGCTTTTCTAGCTGTCTCTGTGTCTAACTCTTTTCGTCTGTGTCTTCTGTTCTAACTTTCTCCAATGGCTGAGTTCTTACTCTGGACTATCTCTCCTTGCTCTGTCTATCTTCTGTGGTTATCTCGGTGTCTATCTTTAGTTCTCCTTCTCTCGTTCTAGTGTGTAACTTCTAATTCTGATTTCCTCTAATTCTAGTTTCTGCTCTCCATTTCTGATCTAATCTTGCCCTGTAGTTCTGCTCTCTGGTTCTGCTTCCTAGTTTCCTTCTCTAGTTCTGGTCTAGTTTAATTCTGCTCTCCTGCAGTTCTGCCTCTCTAGTTCTGGTCTAGTTTAATTCTGCTCTCCTGCAGTTCTGCCTCTCTAGTTCTAGTCTCTTCACTAAGTAGGAATTCTTCTGTGACTATCTCAGTGCCTATCGGCCCCTAGTGCGTGGCTATCTGTGTGTGTGTGTGCGCGCCCTATCTAGTCTGCCATCTAAATTTACACTCCTGTCTTTTGACCAACCATTAACCTCACTTCCTGCTTCTCTTTGTCCACTCATTGTGACAGACTTCAGAGCCAAGCCCTGGGAATGCACAGAGCTGAGTTGTTGTTTGGTCAGTTCACATCTGTTACTAGTAACTCGATCTTCGTGTCTTCCTCCCTTGCTAAACTTCTACCTCCCTGCTAACTGTTCTTTCTTCAGATAAAATGACATCTAATGCTGCTTTATTCTTCTCTGAACTCCAAAATGACCATCCCTAACCATCTGCCACTGTGTGACTAGCCTTCAGTTTGTGAGCTCTACATTCCTTACAGACTACAAGGTCATTTTCAGTTTACAACCTTTTAGTCAGTCACAGCGGTTATTTCTCAACATTGTCTCTTAGTTGTCCCTATGCTAAAATGTCCGGTCGTTACTTTGTCCTATGTCCTCACTTAATTATGATCTAAATATGTATGTGTCATCATTCACGATTGCACCATCATGAAGATGTCCAGTTTATGCCGACCATGTTACCGCGCTACCTTTTAACCTGGTGGCATTACTTGTGCCTGTGTAACTTGAGTGAGGTGTTGTTGAATAGACACCGTGTTAACACATCATTAACAATGAACCGTGTGTTTTATGTACCTTGTGACCCTTTCATCATTTGTTTACACAAAGGTTTGTTTTATGTTTGCAAAGACAAACAAGGAGAATCCTCACATCAGAGGAAAAAGAAAAGAAACAAATTTCTTGAAAGCTGGCAAAATTTATGGAAAAATAAAATAAAAAATATGAGTTTCTTGAAATCTGGCAAAATTTATGGAAAAATAAAATAAACAATATGAGTTTCTTGAAAGCTGGCAAAATTTATGGAAAAATAAAATAAACAATATGAGTTTCTTGAAGCTGGCAAAATTTATGGAAAAAAACCCAGCTCCTTTTAAACAATAGCATAGTACTTTTAACAACAAGCAGATTGTGTGATCCAACATCAAAGTAAACAAATCCACACTTGAGGGGTCTCTGGAAGAGATAATTAGAAAGGTATAGGAAGGGAAGTAGGGGGGAGGAATGTTTCCCCACGGTAAACTCTCAAATTCCAAGAATTCATTTTCAGGTAGTAACTTTGAGGATGGTATTGTAATCTAGAGTTATGTGGCTTCTCTCCTTGTGTTAGTATTTCTGTTGTAAGAGATTGTTAAGCTATAGTCCGTTCAGATTCGTTTGCCTAGACATTATTTTATTTTTTCAAAAACTTATTGTTCATTTGCATTGATCTTTTGAAGTTAGGTTTAGAATACTAATGTCGCTATAAAAAATATTTTTTTATCAAAGAAATGTGATCCAGTTTCAAAGATGCCTTATTTAACCTATATTAAAAAAAAGTTAATCGATATTATAACACGGCGGGATTATGTAGATGCTTACATCTCACAGCTGATTCTTTAACATATAGGCATGACTTTTACGGCTGAATGCGCACTGTCCTAAAATAGTTATGTTTCCACTATAAATTTTTTATAAGAAATGTTACATATGAAATTTCCCGTTTAGCACAAAATGACATTTTAGCCGAAACCGGAAATTATGTGACGTCAAAATCACGGCCGTAGACTCGAGTTCGAGTCATAATTCAGAGGCAAATCTCAATATTTACAGAAAGGAGGCGGCACTATCCATATTATCTTCTGCAAGTCTATGTGAGAATGAATATAAAGGCAAAATATTTTACTGAGCATAACATTGCTATAAAGATTTATCAATACTTCTGCAGAGAGCGTAAAAAGGGACATCTTTATTGTTCTTTATCAAACCCTGAGAAGAGAACAATGCATATTTTAGGTTTGTGTAAACGTTCATTTGATCGAATAGTTAAAGGAAGCGGATATTTATTGCCAACTAATGCAAGAAAGCAAGGAAGGAAAGAAACGTTAGACAGTTTTGATAAGGACCTAGTAAAAAGAGAAATCTGTCGAATGTTTGATATAAACGAAGAAGTGACACTTAGAAAGTTGAAGCTTTGGCTGAAAACTAACAACGACATTGAAATATCAAAAACTTCATTATGGAAAATATTAAGAAGTGCAGGCTTCACCTTTAGAAAGTATGCTGGTGGAAAAAACATTATTTGTGAGAAGCCACATCTAATAGCTCTTAGAAGCAGTATTTACATGAAGTGAAGGAAATGCGCGAAAATGATTATGATATTGTTTATTTAGATGAAACTTGGATCAACGCTCATCATACAAATGAAAAGGAATGGCAGTTAGCAGATGGAAGTATTAAAAGATCAGTACCAAGCAGTAAAGGGCAACGTTTGATAGTTGCACATGCAGGTAGCAGACATAATGGGTTGTTGCAGAATGCTCAGCTCGTTTTCATTTCAAAATCCATAGACAATAGAGACTACCACTCCGAAATGAATGGGCACATATTTAAAGACTGGATCGAGAAAAGTATCCTTCCAATATTAGATCGACCTTCTTGTCTGATAATGGACAATGCTTCATACCATAACGTAGTTAACGTAGAAGATAGAATCCCAACATCATCAAGTACAAAAGATGCAATCAAAACGTGGCTCATAAAGAACACAAACAAGTTAACGACAGCTACTTGAAACCCGAATTGCTTAGCCTTGTAAAACAGACACAACGTACAAAGATATTTAAAATAGACAAGTTAATTCAAGAACATGGCCATAGATGTTTGAGACTACCTCCATATCATGCACACTTAAATCCTATAGAACTAGTTTGGGCAAAAGTTAAAGGACACGTAGCATATACAAATAAAACTTTCAAATTATGCGATGTTGAGACACTTACAAATCAGGCTCTATCAAATATAAATAAAGACTACTGGGTAAAATGTGAGGATCATGTGTTACGACAAGAAGAGGAATATTGGAAAAAGGATGGTTTGTTGTTTGTTCAACCGAAAGCAGTAATCGACCTATTTGACTCGTCTGATTCTGAATGATCATTACTCTGATTAAGTCTACAGATAAATAGTTTGATTTGCAAAATTTCCTAGTTGATTTGTTAAACAGTTTATTGTTCAAGACCACCCAAGCAATCAAAAATATGTTATAAGCAAACCAACAACCATTACTTTGAATGGAAGCCTGCTTGAGTCAGTATAGAAGTTCAGCTATCTTGGATCCACTATTACAGCCACACTTTCCTTAGATGAGGAAATAAATGTACGTATTTGAAAGGCAGCGATAACATTTGGGAAACTCACACCAAGAGCATGGAACTATATCAAATTGACTCTACGAACAAAAGTTCTATATATAATTTAAAATTTGTATACTTGCCACCAAGTAAAATTTTATGGACACGCCTATGGGTCATCGTTGCACTAGATTACTGTAAAACATTTTGATTAGGGTCAAAATAATAGTTACATGGGCAAAGATCAAAGGAATTCGCCGCTTTAAGAAAACCGTTATAGCTAGACATCGAGTAACACATATGTTCTCGTGACATGGACATTTTAACACCGTATGCCAAAAATCATGTGAAATCATCAAGAACTTTTGAATTATAAATCATAACATCTCGGCAAACGAATCTGAACGGACTATAAGACATACACTACATACATCACATTTATAAGTTATCATTTCTGTTGTAAGAGATTGTTAAGCTGAGTAAAACATACACTACATACATCACATTTATAAGTTTTCATTTCTGTTGTAAGAGATTGTTAAGCTAAGACATACACTACATACGGTGAGACGTCATGGGACGCACCAAAATGGCAGCTTATTTACATTCGAGCTATGGACTAAGCAATGTTTACTTTAAATACCACGATATATATTATTGCAGCGAGTTGGCAGATTTTTGAAAAAGAATTCAGGGTTTGAACATAACTGTTTGTTCACAGTTCGTTAACCTTCGCTGTAGATAACATCGTTAAATTGATAGCTTAGTTGTGACCTTGGTTGCTAAGGACCTAACTTGTGCAAACGGATGGCATTGGTGGCAAGGATCATTTTGAATCTATGAAGTGGGCTCATTGTGTGTTTAACTCAAAAGCATATGTGCTTTTTAACCAAAGACTTTTTTTTGGGACTCAATGAAGATATCCCGATGGAACAATAAATTGTACTATTAATCCCATAAATGATTCGCTTCCAGAGGTTTATGATGTAAACAAAGCAGTTTTGTCATTGCAAGTGAATAATGTCCACACCTATAATTGGTCAGGATTGGGTAGCAGCAGCAGCTTTATAGCGAACACAGAAAACATCACAGGATTGTGCTGTTCTGAAACAGCTATGCCATGCTACCCTAGAATTGCCTTTAATGGGATTACTGTGACCACAAACCACGCTCCATGTGTGTGCCACATATTTACACCACAGAAAGAAATTCTGAATATAACAACATCATGTGCCTTCTGTGATATTAATGACCACAGACCAGGAGCCTCCAGTATGATTGATACAACTGTTGCACCAAGCACTTCATCAGCAACGCCATATCTATGGAATGTTCATCTGACATTGTTCTTGAATGATGTCCAAGATAATGAGACATCAGAATTGTGTGGCGGCAGCTACAAGAAGGGAGCGGAGAACATCATCAATTGTGTTTTTACTAATTACAGGTCATGTGGCTTCTATTGGATTGGAAATGATAACTTACCACCCTTGTGTGTCTATATGTTTGGAATTGGAGTCATCAATGATGGCCTAACATCATCAGGTGCTACGACGATCATCTTTTTCGGGAGGACGTAAACTCCCATGGTGTATGGTGGATAGGCGGCGGGAACCATTGAGGGCTATGTCTGAAAAGTGTTCCTTCTTGCAGTTTCCTCATATTCCAAGTCCGGCTTGTTGCAGGAGCTACTGAGTTAAGTGCTCTGTGCACACCGTGAGCTGTGTGTCTCATCCGTTTTGATCCTGCTTCGATATCCCGCTTGTTTGCGATGAATGATGATATCGTATGACGGGGAACAGTTGGCTGTGTTCACTTTCTGCGCGGTTTCGCCTTATGTCTTTTGGCGTGTGCTGAGACTGCTGCGATGGGGACTACAGTTACCTTTCTTTGTTTGGGAGATGAGTTAGTAATTCGGATGATTCCACTGGCACGGGCGGTTGAGCAATTATGGATTTTAATTCGTTTGCTGTGAGACCGAGGCCTTCCATAACCAATAACCAATAACCAATACACTACATACATCACATTTATAAGTTATCATTTCTGTTGTAAGAGATTGTTAAGCTAAAACATGCACTACATACATCACATTTATAAGTTATCATTTCTGTTGTAAGAGATTGTTAAGCTAAAACATACACTACATACATCACATTTATAAGTTATCATTTCTGTTGTAAGAGATTGTTAAGCTAAACATGCACTACATACATCACATTTATAAGTTATCATTTCTGTTGTAAGAGATTATTAAGCTAAAACATACACTACATACATCACATTTATAAGTTATCATTTCTGTTGTAAGAGATTGTTAAGCTAAACATACACTACATACATCACATTTATAAGGTATCATTTCTGTTGTAAGAGATTGTTAAGCTGAGTAAAACATACACTACATACATCACATTTATAAGTTATCATTTCTGTTGTAAGAGATTATTAAGCTAAAACATGCACTACATACATCACATTTATAAGTTATCATTTCTGTTGTAAGAGATTGTTAAGCTAAAACATACACTACATACATCACATTTATAAGTTATCATTTCTGTTGTAAGAGATTGTTAAGCTAAGACATACACTACATACATCACATTTATAAGTTATCATTTCTGTTGGAAGATATTGTTAAGCTAAAACATGCACTACATACATCACATTTATAAGTTTTCATTTCTGTTGTAAGAGATTGTTAAGCTAAAACATACACTACATACATCACATTTATAAGTTATCATTTCTGTTGTAAGAGATTGTTAAGCTAAGACATACACTACATACATCACATTTATAAGTTATCATTTCTGTTGTAAGAGATTGTTAAGCTAAAACATGCACTACATACATCACATTTATAAGTTATCATTTCTGTTGTAAGAGATTGTTAAGCTAAAACATACACTACATACATCACATTTATAAGTTATCATTTCTGTTGTAAGAGATTGTTAAGCTAAAACATGCACTACATACATCACATTTATAAGTTATCATTTCTGTTGTAAGAGATTATTAAGCTAAAACATACACTACATACATCACATTTATAAGTTATCATTTCTGTTGTAAGAGATTGTTAAGCTAAAACATACACTACATACATCACATTTATAAGGTATCATTTCTGTTGTAAGAGATTGTTAAGCTGAGTAAAACATACACTACATACATCACATTTATAAGTTATCATTTCTGTTGTAAGAGATTATTAAGCTAAAACATGCACTACATACATCACATTTATAAGTTATCATTTCTGTTGTAAGAGATTGTTAAGCTAAAACATACACTACATACATCACATTTATAAGTTATCATTTCTGTTGTAAGAGATTGTTAAGCTAAGACATACACTACATACATCACATTTATAAGTTATCATTTCTGTTGGAAGATATTGTTAAGCTAAACATGCACTACATACATCACATTTATAAGTTTTCATTTCTGTTGTAAGAGATTGTTAAGCTAAAACATACACTACATACATCACATTTATAAGTTATCTCTCCTGAATGTGCTCTATTCCTTACTTTTGGATGACCATGGATGGAAAAATTCAAAGAACACATATTTTATTTATAGAGTTTCTCTTCTGAATGTTTTCTTTTGTGGACTATTACACTGCCATTTCCAGTCAAACTCACACCACCCATATCACATTAATAACGCTTTTCTCCTGTATTTTTTCTCTTGTGGGTTACTAGATGGTCACTTTCAGGAAAACGTACAACACAAACACCACATTTGTAAGACTTCTCTCCCGTATGTTTTCTCTAGTGCACTGTCAGACTGCTGCTTTGAGTAAAACTTACACCACACACATCACCTTTGTAAGGTTAAATAACTGTATTTTTCTCTTGTGGATTATAAGATTGCTACAATTAATAAAACTTACACAACATTCAGCAAATTTGTGAAGTTTCTTTCCTGTATGTTTTCCTTATGCACTATTACTAACATCATGCACAGCTCATTTGGAAGGCTTCTCTCCTGTATGTTTTCTCTTATGCACTGTTAGACTGCCACTTTGAGTAAAACTTACACCACACACATCACATTGATAAGGCTTCTCTCTTGTATGTTTTCGTTTGTGCCTCGTTAATTGACTACTATGAATAAACTTAACACCACACACACCACATTTGTAAGGCTTCTCTCCTGTATGTTTTTCTCTTGTGAACTGTTAGACTGCTACTGTAAGTAAAACATACCCCACACATATCACATTTGTAAGGCTTTTCTCCTGTATGTTTTCTCTTATGCTTTATCAGACTGCCATTTTCAGTAAAACTTACACCACACATATCACTTTGTAAGGAATCTCTCCTGTATGTTTTCTCTTATGCTTTATCAGACTGCCATTTTCAGTAAAACTTACACCACACACATCACATTTGTAAGGCTTTTCTCCAGTATGTTTCTCTTGTGCACTGTTAGACTGCCACTGCGAGCAAACATACCCCACACATATCACATTTGTAAGGCTTTTCTCCTGTATGTTTTCTCTTATGCTTTATCAGACTGCCACTTTCAGTAAAACTTACACCACACACATCACATTTGTAAGGCATCTCTCCTGTATGTTTTCTCTTGTGCGATGTTAGACTGCCACTTTGAGTAAAACTTACACCACACACATCACATTTGTAAGGCTTTTTTCCTGTATGTTTTTCTCTTGTGCACTGTTAGACTGCCACTGCGAGCAAACATACCCACACATATCACATTTGTAAGGCTTTTCTCCTGTATGTTTTTCTCTTATGCTTTATCATTGTGCCATTTTCAGTAAAACTTACCCCACATACATCACATTTGTAAGGCATCTCTCCTGTATGTTTTCTCTTGTGCGTTGTTAGATGGCCACTTTGAGTAAAACTTACACCACACACATCACATTGATAAGGCTTCTCTCCTGTATGTTTTCTCTTGTGCGTTGTTAGACTGCCACTTTGAGTAAAACTTACACCACACACATCACATTTGTAAGCCTTCTCTCCTGTATGTTTTCTTTTGTGTGTAATTAGTGTGCTACAAGCAGAAAACTAACACCACACACATCACATTTATAAGGCTTCTCTCCTGTATGTTTTCTCTTGTGTATCACTAGACTGTCATTTCTGGTAAAACTAACACCACACACATCACATTTGTAAGGCTTCTCTCCTGTATGTTTTCTCTTGCATGTTCTCAGCTCTGTATCTTGATAATCATCACAACGGGTCAAATAAACTTGACACTGAAACACCTTCTCTTTCCCTATCACTTGTCTAGGATTACTGTTATTTACCACCTGGAGATTAGCATCTTGACTGCAGCCATCACCTTGACCTGCCTGAGAAGAAGCAGAGATTAAAATATAAAAATAATCATCAATTTAAATGTTGAAGTGGGATGTAACTCTTATAGTCTAAAATATTGTCTCTGTTTATTTTGAAGCTTTGAATTGTGGGAATAAAACTATAACATTTGTATGTGACAATCTAAATGAGTGACTGATCCTGTTGTGTGTGCAAATAGTAACATCAATATCTTAATATCAATAGATGACTACACGTGTTGTTAGCTGTAATTGTGTACTTTACCTCAGCATTATCCATATAGACAAAAGGTCCATGCTCAGGGCAACTTCCTTCAAAATTCTGCTGACATTTCTCACAATCTGAAGAAAGAAATGGATTATCAATGCAGTGGTTTTAACATACAGACTGACAAAGATGGCAGTGTGAAATGAGATACAAAGTGTGAAATATTTGTCAACATGAACTGACCAAGTAAAAACAGACATACTCAAGTTGTCAGATAAAACTTACATAGAAAACTGTCATTGTCAGGACAAGAAAGAGATGGAGAATTAGTCTGTTCCATCTTAATAACAGTGGACACATCACTTTCTTCCTCTCTGTTTTCTTCCATCTTTACTGTCTGACCCTGGAAATATTATTTTGTACATTTAGAACACATCACAAGTAAAATAAAATAGAATTATGGGAGCACATAAACATATACAGGTAGGTAAATCAGACATCAATGGTAAAGGAACAAGCAATGTTAATGGATTAAAAAGCAGAACTATAATTAAAAGTATGACAATTAACACATTTGATGTCCAAGGAAAGGAAGAATAAATTATGGAAGAAATGGATTAAAAAAAAATAGAAATAGCAGATATTAGACTAATGAGTGAAAAGTACAAAATAAGATCAGCATGTATTAGATAACTGCAAAAATGTACCTTTAAACATTAGGGAGTTAAAGAGATAGAAAGATTAGGCGGGTTCATTTACACACCCTGACATGGCTAGTTAGATAGCAGACATTGCCTACTGGTCAGAAGGAAAAATTACTGTGTACATTAAAGAGAAAAAGAGATATAGAAAACACATTCAAATATATCCTCCTTGCAATGAAACTTATAATAAGGAAGAATATGAAGAAAGTTATTTTAAAAAATCAAAGAAATGGACAGAATTCTAACAGAATATGAGCAGGGACTTTAAGACAGCCATGAGAGATCTTTACAAAGCAGTAAAAGCAACAAGAGCGAAAAAAGAAAACCACATCCTACTAAGCTCCTAAATGACAAAGATGGCAGCCAATATCAAATAACCAACATAAGCAACAGAGATGGAAAGTATATTTTGAAGACCTGTTAAACATGGCACCAACTTTCAATCTTCTTCTTCTTCTTTTCTCTTCTCACTGATACCTAAAAGGTGTCGTGGTTTATATCATTTGTCGTTCTTGAGCTGCTCGAACTGTCTGATTTAGTGACTTTCCTTTGTTGTTACATGTCTCTGTCACTGCATCTATCCATCTTCTTCTTTTCTCTTTCTCACTGATACCTAAAAGGTGTCGTGGTTTATATCATTTGTTGTTCTTGAGCTGCTTGAACTGTCTGAATTAGTGATTTTCCTTTGTTTGTTACATGTCTCTATCACTGCATCTATCCATCTTCTTTTCTCTTTCACTGATACCTAAAAGGTGTCGTGGTTTTTATATCATTTGTCGTTCTTGTGCTGCTCGAACTGTCTGAATAGTGATTTTCCTTTGTTGTTACATGTCTCTGTCACTGCATCTATCCATCTTCTTCTTTTCTCTTTCTCACTGATACCTAAAAGGTGTCGTGGTTTATATCATTTGTTGTTCTTGAGCTGCTCGAACTGTCTGAATTAGTGATTTTCCTTTGTTGTTACATGTCTCTGTCACTGCATCTATCCATCTTCTTCTTTTCTCTTTCTCACTGATACCTAAAAGGTGTCGTGGTTATATCATTTGTCGTTCTTGAGCTGCTCGAACTGTCTGAATTAGTGATTTTCTTTGTTGTTACATGTCTCTGTCACTGCATCTATCCATCTTCTTTTCTCTTTCACTGATACCTAAAAGGTGTCGTGGTTATATCATTTGTCGTTCTTGAGCTGCTCGAACTGTCTGAATTAGTGATTTTCCTTTGTTGTTACATGTCTCTGTCACTGCATCTATCCATCTTCTTCTTTTCTCTTTCTCACTGATACCTAAAAGGTGTCGTGGTTATATCATTTGTCGTTCTTGAGCTGCTCGAACTGTCTGAATTAGTGATTTTCCTTTGTTGTTACATGTCTCTATCACTGCATCTATCCATCTTCTTCTTTTCTCTTTCTCACTGATACCTAAAAGGTGTCGTGGTTTATATTATTTGTCGTTCTTGTGCTGCTCGAACTGTCTGAATTAGTGATTTTCCTTTGTTGTTACATGTCTCTGTCACTGCATCTATCCATCTTCTTCTTTTCTCTTTCTCACTGATACCTAAAAGGTGTCGTGGTTTATATCATTTGTCATTCTTGAGCTGCTCGAACTGTCTGAATTAGTGATTTTCCTTTGTTGTTACATGTCTCTGTCACTGCATCTATCCATCTTCTTTTCTCTTTCTCACTGATACCTAAAAGGTGTCGTGGTTTATATCATTTGTCGTTCTAGAGCTGCTCGAACTGTCTGAATTAGTGACTTTCCTTTGTTGTTACATGTCTCTGTCACTGCATCTATCCATCTTCTTCTTTTCTCTTTCACTGATACCTAAAAGGTGTCGTGGTTTATATCATTTGTCGTTCTTGAGCTGCTCGAACTGTTTGAATTAGTGATTTCCTTTGTTGTTACATGTCTCTGTCACTGCATCTATCCATCTTCTTCTTTTCTCTTTCTCACTGATACCTAAAAGGTGTCGTGGTTTATATCATTTGTCGTTCTTGAGCTGCTCGAACTGTCTGAATTAGTGATTTTCCTTTGTTGTTACATGTCTCTGTATCTATCCATCTTCTTCTTTTCTCTTTCACTGATACCTAAAAGGTGTCGTGGTTTATATCATTTGTCATTCTAGAGCTGCTCGAACTGTCTGAATTAGTGATTTTCCTTTGTTGTTACATGTCTCTATCACTGCATCTATCCATCTTCTTCTTTTCTTTTTCTCACTGCTACCTAAAAAGTGTCGTTGTTTATATCATTTGTCGTTCTTGAGCTGCTCGAACTGTCTGAATTAGTGACTTTCCTTTGTTGTTACATGTCTCTGTCACTGCATCTATCCATCTTCTTTTCTCTTTCTCACTGATACCTAAAAGGTGTCGTGGTTTATATCATTTGTCGTTCTTGAGCTGCTCGAACTGTCTGAATTAGTGATTTTCCTTTGTTGTTACATGTCTCTGTCACTGCATCCATCCATCTTCTTCTTTTCTCTTTCACTGATACCTAAAAGGTGTCGTGGTTTATATCATTTGTCATTCTAGAGCTGCTCGAACTGTCTGAATTAGTGATTTTCCTTTGTTGTTACATGTCTCTATCACTGCATATATCCATCTTCTTCTTTTCTTTTTCTCACTGATACCTAAAAGGTGTCGTGGTTTATATCATTTGTCGTTCTTGAGCTGCTCGAACTGTCTGAATTAGTGATTTTCCTTTGTTGTTACATGTCTCTGTCACTGCATCTATCCATCTTCTTCTTTTCTCTTTCTCACTGCTACCTAAAAAGTGTCGTTGTTTATATCATTTGTCGTTCTTGAGCTGCTCGAACTGTCTGAATTAGTGACTTTCCTTGTTGTTACATGTCTCTGTCACTGCATCTATCCATCTTCTTCTTTTCTCTTTCTCACTGATACCTAAAAGGTGTCGTGGTTTATATCATTTGTCGTTCTTGAGCTGCTCGAACTGTCTGAATTAGTGACTTTCCTTTGTTGTTACATGTCTCTGTCACTGCATCTATCCATCTTCTTCTTTTCTCTTTCTCACTGATACCTAAAAGGTGTCACGGTTTATATCATTTGTCGTTCTTGAGCTACTCGAACTGTCTGAATTAGTGATTTTCCTTTGTTGTTACATGTCTCTGTCACTGCATCTATCCATCTTCTTCTGGGTCTTCCTCTTGTCTTTTTCCATGCATTCTCGAGAAGAACGCCCTTGATGGTGATTGGTGAGGATTCATTCTGACCAGGTGGCCAAACCATTTAAGTTGTTGTTGCTCTATATATTCTTGGCAGGGTTTTGTTCCTACCATTTTTCTTATGGTTTCATTTGGTATTCTATCTCTTCTTGTGTTGTTTGTTACTTTTCTCAAGCAACGCATCTCACATGTATTGATCTTTCTTAAATGTGATTTAGAAAGGGTCCATGTTTGACTTTCATAGCTCAAAGTTGGTATGAAGATGCTATTTATCATTTGTTGTTTAGCTGGCATAGAATGTTTGGATGTCTTAGCAATGGTGAAAGCTGGTATGTGACAGCAATGGTGAAAGCTGGTATGTGACATCAATGGTGAAAGCTGGTATGTGACATCAATGGTGAAAGCTGGTATGTGACATCAATGGTGAAAGCTGGTATGTGACATCAATGGTGAAAGCTGGTATGTGACATCAATGGTGAAAGCTGGTATGTGACATCAATGGTGAAAGCTGGTATGTGACATCAATGGTGAAAGCTGGTATGTGACATCAATGGTGAAAGCTGGTATGTGATATCAATGGTGAAAGCTGGTATGTGACATCAATGGTGAAAGCTGGTATGTGACATCAATGGTGAAAGCTGGTATGTGACATCAATGGTGAAAGCTGGTATGTGACATCAATGGTGAAAGCTGGTATGTGACATCAATGGTGAAAGCTGGTATGTGACATCAATGGTGAAAGCTGGTATGTGACATCAATGGTGAAAGCTGGTATGTGATATCAATGGTGAAAGCTGGTATGTGACAGCAATGGTGAAAGCTGGTATGTGACAGCATTTGCTTTTTGTATTCTCATGTCAACTTCTCTGTCTAGTAACCAACTTTCATTAACATAACAAAAACCATGCAAAAATGCACAAATACTAAACCCAACATCATGAAAGAGGAAATTAAAGAGGTAGTGAAATATGCACCAAGAAGCAAAGCACCAGGGATAACATACAAAAAGAAATAATAGCAGCAGCAGGAGAAACAGGAGTGACATTGCTGCACAGAATATTCAATTCAACATGGCATCAACAAAATCCACAGTAGACTAGCAACATCAATCATTGTACCAACATGGACAAAGAAAGGTAGCAAAATAAACTGCAATCAATATAGAGGTTGATAGCTGCTCAGCCATGTAGGAAAATTATACGACAAAATTGTGGGGAAACAAGTCTTGACTAATATTAGAAATACAGGTAAGTGATTCTCAAATAGGGTTCAGAAAAAAGAGGATGTACTGAAGCTCTATTCATTTTCAAACAGCTTGCAGAAAAGACATCAGAACACAATCAAAACTTGTACATAGCCTTCATTGACCAAGAAAAGGCATTCGACAGAGTAAACAGAACAACTGTGGAAGTTGTAACAACATACGGAGTAAGCCAACATCTAACCAACCTAATTAAAAGTCTGTACATCAACAGCAGCTGCACAGTCAGAACAGCAGCAGGCTACACAGACCACTTTGAAGTTAGATCAGTTGTAAGACAGGGGTGTGTAACATCGCCCCTTATGTTTATTACATAGATGGACTCTATATGCAAGTTAGCCAACCCATCAGAGACAGAGGAGATCAATGAGAACATGAGCTAGACAGCGAACAACACTACAAGGAAGCCAAACACACAGCCGGATTGACACACAAAATCTACTGGCTGCGAGACATCAAACCTTTGTAACATGAGATAGAACGACACAATTCTAAAAAAAAAAGAAGATAAAAGTGGTATGGTGACATCTTTACGTGGTAATGGACAAAACAAAAGTCAATGTTTCAGCCAAGTAGGCCTTCAGCTGGAACAACAAACAACAACACAAAAAATATATATAAGGATATGTAAACAAATCCAACTACATGACGATAATATGCTAGATACTCAAGAAAGGAAATAAAAAAGGTCACTTTCCTGTGGTCCAGAGCGTGGTCAGGATCCGAATGGACTAAAATGAGAGGGCGGGATGACCAACTATGTATCTCACTGACCAGGCAGTCAGGCGAGAAGACGGAAGGGAAGGGTTCTAAAAATATTGGGAGGTGTGTACAAGATATGTGTAAACTGTGCATATCTAACTCTGTGTGTGCACACATAACCAATGTGTAAAAAAAAAACATGTATATAACAATACATGCGTACAAGCATAAATCCGTATATATATTGCCACAAAGCACACAAAAGAAAACCTAAATGTGCCAATACATATGCATACAAATACATATACAAATATAGGATTGGTAACGCATGGGGGTAAGAAATGTGTAGTAGGTGTCCTGGAGCCAGTGGTGGGGAGTGTTAAACACTCCAAGGTATGAAGACAGCTTTACAAGGGAGGAACACAAGGCAATACTGACGTTTCGGTCTGTGGCCTTCTTCAGAGTACAAGGACAACGAAAACAAACGGTGAAACACAATTATCTATAACTACTTGATCAGAAGAGTGGAGAGATGGACAGAAAAGAAGAAAGTAGGATGTAGACAAATGAAAACAGAAGAAAGCTACATGAGGGGAGATAGGTGCAGATTAGAAAGAATAGGAGATTTTATATATATATATATAAAATTATTTCACTTAGCTCAAATAACTTGTCTGTCTGCTGTGAGCGAAACGAAAAAATGACCACATGAATGACACTACGTGGTGGAAGAAAGGGATACAGGAATTGTAGGAAACAATTGAGATGGGGGGGGGGGAGGAGAGAAAGCGAGTACGCCAGACCAGTGTCAAAACATTGGTCGTGATGAATAGAAACCCAAACAAAAGCTCAGGTAAGGCATGGCAAAGGGCGGAAGAAGGAGAAGATAATAGGTATCATAAAACTGCAAGAGCCTAACGGGGGGGGGGGGTTTATCCAAACAGAGGAATAGGAGAGGATAAAGAGGCAGGGAGCTTGTCACGAGCCGTCTCCACCGCTCAAACCACAAACACCTTGGTACTGTTCGTTGTGGACGTCGAGTTTGCAGACCTTGTGACTACGTGCTTTGCACCGATTCGGTCTTGTTCTCTAATAAGCGATTCAACATCAAGGAGGGTTTACTTGTGTGTCACGGAATATCATCTACGCCATAATATGTAAGCAATGACAGATAACATATGTGGGCGAGTCTAGACGACGCTTGAGTGACAGATTTTGTGAGCATCTTCGTGATGTTGAGCAAAAAACTGGCATCCCGGTATCTGCCCATTTCAACTCCCCTGGCCATAGTGGTAAACCTGACATGCAAGTCACTGGCATTATCTTGTGTCACTCCAGCAATTGCAGCCGGTTCGCTCTTGAGAATCACCTCATTGCTCAGTTGGGTTTGCTGTCCCCCCAAGGCATGAACATATCACTCTCAAACACATAGGACACCTACTACACATTTCTTACCTCCATGCGCTACCGAACCTATACTTGCATATATAGTAACCTCCGTCAGTCATAATTGACTATGGATTTTTCAGCGCCCCTAGAAATGTTATTTTTTCTTTTCTTTTCTTTTCTTTCATTGTGTATTCTCTCTCTCCATGAATGAAAATACTTCTTTGAGGTGAACCTTCACTTCAGAGTTTGTTTCCAGAGATTGTGGTCTGCAGCTATGTCTTCCCATGCTGCAGGGTTTATGTTCAGAGTCTCCATGTTGCGTTTACACACATCTACAAATCAAAGTTTTGGGCGGCCATCTTTCATATGGTGTACATGGCCAAGCCAGCGTAACCTATGTTGTTTGAGCAGTGTGTAAATATTCGGTAAGCCGGTGCAAGTCATGACCTTAACATTTGTCACTTTATCATTCCAGGTGATACCAAGAATACGGCGTAGACATCACGTATGGAATGCATTTAGCCTTCTCTCCTGCTTTACATAGGTTGTCCAAGATTCACTGCCATGCAGGAGGATACTAATTATGCAGGCATTGTAAGATGCTGCATTTGTTTTAATTGTCAGTTTGCTGTTTTGTGAGACATGCCTAGAAAGACAAGCAAAGGTGGTAGCAGCTTTACCAATACGAGTGTCAATTTCTGTATCTAAAGATAGTCTGTCGCTGATGATGGACCCCAGGTAGTTATACTGCCGCACGATGTCAAGTTTATAGTTGTCGACAGAGATTTCAAGTGTTGCTTCGACGTCCTGACCGAGTATGTTAGTTTTCTACAAACTTATTGTTAGGCCGAAGTCTCGGCAGACATATGAAAAGCAATGTACCATGCTCTGGAGTTCTTCCTGACTTTGCGTGACAAGTGCAGCGTCGTCAGCAAATAACAGATCTCTAATATAGATATGTCTGACCTTAGACATTGCCTTTAGTCTTGAGATATTGAACAATCGACCATCAGATCTAGTATGCAGATAGACTCCTTTATTCGCATGTGAGAATGCATGTTTTAACAGAACAGCGAAGAAGATTCCAAATAGAGTTGGAGTAAGAACGCATCCCTGCTTGACACTGCTGCGTATGCCAAAGGGTTGTGATGTGCTGCCGTCATATTGGATGGTGCCCTTCATGTCCTCATGAAGCGATTTGACTAGCGACAGTAGAGTATGTGGGCAGTCTATTGGATGGTGCCCTTCATGTCCTCATGAAGCGATTTGACTAGCGTCAGTAGAGTATGTGGGCAGTCTATTGGATGGTGCCCTTCATGTCCTCATGAAGCGATTTGACTAGCGTCAGTAGAGTATGTGGGCAGTCTATTGGATGGTGCCCTTCATGTCCTCATGAAACGATTTGACTAGCGTCAGTAGAGTATGTGGGCAGTCTATTGGATGGTGCCCTTCATGTCCTCATGAAACGATTGACTAGCGTCAGTAGAGTATGTGGGCAGTCTATTTTGGAAAGTATTTTGAAAATACCTCCTGCTGACAAGATCAAATGCCTTTGTAAGGTCGATAAAGGCAATGAAGAGAGGCTTTTTCTGCTCTCTAGATATTTTTTAAGTAGGCGTAAAGAGAAAATCATGTCTGCAGTTGATCTTCTGGATCTAAAGTGCATTACGATTCAGAATATACGTGTTCTGCGAGTTTTTGGAGCCTTCCTAAGATGACTCTGGCGAAGATCTTGCGACAATGCTGAGTATGGAGATGCCTCTGTAGTTGCTGCAGTCGCTTCTGTCTCCTTTATTTTTGTAGAGAATTACAATCACGGAGTCTCTCATATCTTGAGGAATGGCTTTCTCTTTCCAGCATAGATGTAGCACTTCAAGCAGGGGATGTAACAAAGCACTTTTGCAGGATTTAATCAGATCGGGAGGGATCCCATCTTGTCCTGGAGCCTTGCCTGTGGCCAAGCTATCTATGGCCTTGCTAAGTTCCTCTACGGTTGGTTCAATGTCCAACTCTTCCATAGGTGGGAGACATTGGGAGCCAAGCTATCTATGGCCTTGCTAAGTTCCTCTACAGTTGGTTCAATGTCTAACTCTTCCATAGGTGGGAGACATTGGGAGCCAAGCTATCTATGGCCTTGCTAAGTTCCTCTACGGTTGGTTCAATGTCCAACTCTTCCATAGGTGGGAGACATTGGGAGCCAAGCTGTCTATGGCCTTGCTAAGTTCCTCTACGGTTGATTCAATGTCTAACTCTTCCATAGGTGGGAGACATTGGGAGCCAAGCTGTCTATGGCCTTGCTAAGTTCCTCTACGGTTGGTTCAATGTCTAACTCTTCCATAGGTGGGAGACATTGGGAGCCAAGCTGTCTATGGCCTTGCTAAGTTCCTCTACGGTTGGTTCAATGTCCAACTCTTCCATAGGTGGGAGACATTGGGAGCCAAGCTATCTATGGCCTTGCTAAGTTCCTCTACAGTTGGTTCAATGTCTAACTCTTCCATAGGTGGGAGACATTGGGAGCCAAGCTATCTATGGCCTTGCTAAGTTCCTCTACGGTTGGTTCAATGTCCAACTCTTCCATAGGTGGGAGACATTGGGAGCCAAGCTATCTATGGCCTTGCTAAGTTCCTCTACGGTTGATTCAATGTCTAACTCTTCCATAGGTGGGAGACATTGGGAGCCAAGCTGTCTATGGCCTTGCTAAGTTCCTCTACGGTTGGTTCAATGTCTAACTCTTCCATAGGTGGGAGACATTGGGAGCCAAGCTGTCTATGGCCTTGCTAAGTTCCTCTACGGTTGGTTCAATGTCCAACTCTTCCATAGGTGGGAGACATTGGGAGCCAAGCTATCTATGGCCTTGCTAAGTTCCTCTACGGTTGGTTCAATGTCTAACTCTTCCATAGGTGGGAGACATTGGGAGCCAAGCTATCTATGACCTTGCTAAGTTCCTCTACGGTTGGTTCAATGTCCAACTCTTCCATAGGTGGGAGACATTGGGAGCCAAGCTATCTATGGCCTTGCTAAGTTCCTCTACGGTTGGTTCAATGTCTAACTCTTCCATAGGTGGGAGACATTGGGAGCCAAGCTATCTATGGCCTTGCTAAGTTCCTCTACGGTTGGTTCAATGTCCAACTCTTCCATAGGTGGGAGACATTGGGAGCCAAGCTATCTATGGCCTTGCTAAGTTCCTCTATGGTTGGTTCAATGTCCAACTCTTCCATAGGTGGGAGATATTGGGAGCCAAGCTATCTATGGCCTTGCTAAGTTCCTCTACGGTTGGTTCAATGTCCAACTCTTCCATAGGTGGGAGACATTGGGAGCCAAGCTATCTATGGCCTTGCTAAGTTCCTCTACGGTTGGTTCAATGTCCAACTCTTCCATAGGTGGGAGACATTGGGAGCCAAGCTATCTATGGCCTTGCTAAGTTCCTCTACGGTTGGTTCAATGTCCAACTCTTCCATAGGTGGGAGACATTGGGAGCCAAGCTATCTATGGCCTTGCTAAGTTCCTCTACGGTTGGTTCAATGTCCAACTCTTCCATAGGTGGGAGACATTGGGAGCCAAGCTATCTATGACCTTGCTAAGTTCCTCTACGGTTGGTTCAATGTCCAACTCTTCCATAGGTGGGAGACATTGGGAGCCAAGCTATCTATGGCCTTGTTAAGTTCCTCTACGGTTGGTTCAATGTCCAACTCTTCCATAGGTGGGAGACATTGGGAGCCAAGCTATCTATGGCCTTGTTAAGTTCCTCTACGGTTGGTTCAATGTCCAACTCTTCCATAGGTGGGAGACATTGGGAGCCAAGCTATCTATGGCCTTGCTAAGTTCCTCTACGGTTGGTTCAATGTCCAACTCTTCCATAGGTGGGAGACATTGGGAGCCAAGCTATCTATGACCTTGCTAAGTTCCTCTACGGTTGGTTCAATGTCCAACTCTTCCATAGGTGGGAGACATTGGGAGCCAAGCTATCTATGACCTTGCTAAGTTCCTCTACGGTTGGTTCAATGTCCAACTCTTCCATAGGTGGGAGACATTGGGAGCCAAGCTATCTATGGCCTTGCTAAGTTCCTCTACGGTTGGTTCAATGTCCAACTCTTCCATAGGTGGGAGACATTGGGAGCCAAGCTATCTATGGCCTTGCTAAGTTCCTCTATGGTTGGTTCAATGTCCAACTCTTCCATAGGTGGGAGACATTGGGAGCCAAGCTATCTATGGCCTTGTTAAGTTCCTCTATGGTTGGTTCAATGTCCAACTCTTCCATAGGTGGGAGACATTGGGAGCCAAGCTATCTATGGCCTTGCTAAGTTCCTCTGTGGTTGGTTTCAATGTCCAACTCTTCCATAGGTGGGAGACATTGTATGGCATCAAGGACGTTTGGTGTAACAGTTTTTTCTATTGAATAAAGTGAAGAATAATGTTCCACCCATCTTTCCATCTGTTTGCCTCTATCTGTTATTTTCTCCCCAGTGGATGACTTTAGTGGGGCAATAGTGTATTTTGTTGGTCCAAGGGCTTTCTTTATGCCATCATACATTACTTTTAGGTTTCCAGTTTGAGATGCAGTCTGGATGTTGTCGCTAAGCTGGAGCCAGTACTCATTAGCACAGCGTCGAGCTGTTTGCTGGACTTTGTTTCTGGTCATTTTAATAGCCTGCAGAGTATTTGCATTAGGTGCGCGCTTGTGATCTAAGAAGCCTGTGTGTTTAGCTTCAATTACAGGTGTCATAACATGGGAGTTGGCTTCAAAACCAATCGTGAGACTTAAGTGTCAGTTTTCTGAAGATGCTAACCGCGTTGTTGTAGATGACGTTGTGGAGATGTTCCCATTTTTCCACAGCGCTGTTGTACTGTTCATGAGCGCTTTGTGACTCCTTGAGGGTCTTGTTGAACGGCTCGACCAATCCAGAATGTGTTAGCTTGCTAGTGTCTATGCGAGGTCTCTTCTTTGGCTGCCTGGCATAGTGGAACCTCCTGGGCAGTAACTTGAGTTTGTAGCAGACTAGAGAATGATCCGAGTCACAGTCTGCACTGTGGTATGACCGTGTGTGAATTACAGATTTGAGGAAAGGGCGTCTGACAAGTGTCATGTCCAGCTGGTGCCAGTGTTTAGATCGTGGGTGTCTGACAAGTATCAAGTCCAGCTGGTGCCAGTGTTTAGATCGTGGGTGTCTGACAAGTATCAAGTCCAGCTGGTGCCAGTGTTTAGATCGTGGGTGTCTGACAAGTCCAGCTGGTGCCAGTGTTTAGATCGTGGGTGTCTGACAAGTATCAAGTCCAGCTGGTGCCAGTGTTTAGATCGTGGGTGTCTGACAAGTATCAAGTCCAGCTGGTGCCAGTGTTTCGATCGTGGGTGTCTGACAAGTCCAGCTGGTGCCAGTGTTTAGATCATGGGTGTCTGACAAGTATCAAGTCCAGCTGGTGCCAGTGTTTCGATCGTGGGTGTCTGACAAGTCCAGCTGGTGCCAGTGTTTAGATCATGGGTGTCTGATATGTATCAAGTCCAGCTGGTGCCAGTGTTTAGATCGTGGGTGTCTGACAAGTCCAGCTGGTGCCAGTGTTTAGATCGTGGGTGTCTGACAAGTATCAAGTCCAGCTGGTGCCAGTGTTTAGATCGTGGGTGTCTGACAAGTCCAGCTGGTGCCAGTGTTTAGATCGTGGGTGTCTGACAAGTATCAAGTCCAGCTGGTGCCAGTGTTTAGATCGTGGGTGTCTGACAAGTATCAAGTCCAGCTGGTGCCAGTGTTTAGATCGTGGGTGTCTGACAAGTATCAAGTCTAGCTGGTGCCAGTGTTTAGATCGTGGGTGTCTGACAAGTATCAAGTCCAGCTGGTGCCAGTGTTTCGATCGTGGGTGTCTGACAAGTATCAAGTCCAGCTGGTGCCAGTGTTTCGATCGTGGGTGTCTCCAAGATACTTTATGCTGAGGCTTGGCTTTGAAAAAAGTATTTGTGACGCACAGGTTATGATAGGCACAAAACTCTAGTAGTCGTTGGCCGTTTTAATTTAATTTACCAACTCCAAAGCGATCGAGGCAGGCTGGTCACGAACTGTGGCCTGTGCCAATTCTAGCATTGAAATCCCCCAGTAGAATAATGTGATCTTGTCCCGGTATACTTTCCATGACTTCTGTCAAATTTTCGTAGAAATTGTCCTTGGTTTCAGATGACGAGCACGAGGTCGGAGTATATACATTTATAAGGGTAACTGGTCCTGTTGTTGTATTGAGGCGAAGTGTTAGTATCCGCTCTGATGCATTCTGACCGAGTGAAACCAGACCTTTTAGAGATTTTTTCACAGCAAATCCCACACCGTGTTCTCTGATATCGTCGCTGTTCTTTCCTTGCCAATAGAACACGTAGTCTGCCTCGTTCAACATGCCTGATCCTGCCAAACGCGTCTCTTGAAGTGCGGCTATATCCACCTGAAGTCTTTTCAGTTCATTATTGATTATGGCTGTCTTTCTAACGTCGTTTATATCACGCAAATTGTCAGATAGGCCAGTTTGCACTGTGCGGACGTTCCAGCAACCCAAACGTAGGTTGAGTCTCTTAATGTTGGTTTCACTTGTGTGTCAGGTGTGGATGGTATCCTGTCGACACTAAAATGGAGATTCTGGAGTGTCCTCTCCAGGGCGCGAGCTTGGGCAGAAAAAGAAAGAGACAAGTTGTTGTCATGCAACATGTTTCTTCACTCCACGCAGCCGAGCGATCAAAAGGTGTAGCAGGGCAAGAACAGTTTGGTGCCAACTGCGCCGCAGGAGTTGCCAGAGAAATATTGAAATCAGCACTGAACTGCCTTAGGGACTCCATCTCCAGATTTGTCCTCAGGGTTTACTCCCGAAGTCTATACCGTGAACGGGTACCCGCTAGACAGCGGGGGTTTATAATCGGAGTTGAACTTCTAGATGCATTGCCATCTTTAGGCTGACGGGTCGCACCTACCAAGGGAGGAGGTTAGGGCACCTCCGATTCGCTAACAAAAACGTCATGGGGCATTTTATAGAATTAGCTGCCCCACACAACTAATTCACCCCACCATCTGTATCGCCACTTGACTTCGTTTTGCGGAACACGGCTAGTTATTCTGTATTCGCAGCATGCCTCTATATCTAGAGGCCGGCCACTGTTCCACTAGTGGACACGTTTAGAAGTAGGTCAAACCGCCTACCCCTAGGCGACAGGTGGGTAGTGCCTTAGCTCTCTCCACGCGTGAATCCAATATTCATATTATTGAAAATGGGTCAAATTACATTGAGTCAGCAATGAATGAAAATACCATCCAATTGTTATCAATGAAATTACACAAACATCATCGAAGAAATAAAAACAATCAAAGGAATCATGCAGGATAACTGCTACAGGCAAGGCAAGAGGTCCCTCATCGATCATCTTTAATCGAAATACACATGGCATAGCGACAAACATGTCTAGCTAGGATGCCATCTTAGCCCGTCTCCTTGCATATATATATTTCTCTAAATATGTATTGGCACATTTGGGCACCTTTGGGTTTTCTTTGTGTGCTTTGTGGCAATATATATATGGATTTATGCTTTTACGCATGTATTAGTAGAGTTAGATATGCAGAGTTTATGCATATCTTGTACCCACCTCCCACATTTTTAGAACCCTTCCATTCTGTCTTCTCGCCAGACTGCCTGGTCAGTGAGATATATAGTTGGTCATCCCGCCTTCTCATTTTAGTCCATTCGGAGGCTGACCACGCTCTGGAACACAGGGAAGTGACCCGCTCTGGAACACAGGGAAGTGACCCTTTTTTTATTTTCTTTTCTTGAGTATCTAGCTTATTATCACCATGTAGTTAGATTTGTTTACATATCCTTATATATATATTTTTTGTGTTGTTTAGTGTTCCAGCCAAAGGCCTCCTTGGCTGAAACGTCGACTTTTGTCACCATACCACTTTTTTCTTATTTTTTTTTTAGAATGCTATTATCATCAGCTTCACATCTCTACACATCTTGGTGTATCTTGGTGTCTTTACTTCTTTACTAGTGAACATCACTACAAGAAAGTCAAAAACACAGCTGGATTGACAGACAAAATCTAATGGCTGTGAGACATCAAACAAACTGTTGTAACATGAGATAGGTAGCAAACAATACTACAAGAAAGTCAAAAACACAGCTGGACTGACAGACAAAATGTACTGGTTGTGAGACATCAAACAAACTGTTGTAACATGAGATAGGTAGCAAACAATACTACAAGAAAGTCAAAAACACAGCTGGACTGACAGACAAAATGTACTGGCTGTGAGACATCAAACAAACTGTTGTAACACGAGATAGGTAGCAAACAATACTACAAGAAAGTCAAAAACACAGCTGGACTGACAGACAAAATGTACTGGTTGTGAGACATCAAACAAACTGTTGTAACAAGAGATAGGTAGCAAACAATACTACAAGGAAGTCAAACACAGCTGGACTGACAGACAAAATGTACTGGCTGTGAGACATCAAACAAACTGTTGTAACATGAGATAGGTAGCAAACAATACTACAAGGAAACCAAACACACAGCTGGACTGACAGACAAAATGTACTGGTTGCGAGACATCAAACAAACTGTTGTAACATGAGATAGGTAGCAAACAATACTACAAGAAAGTCAAAAACACAGCTGGACTGACAGACAAAATGTACTGGCTGTGAGACATCAAACAAACTGTTGTAACACGAGATAGGTAGCAAACAATACTACAAGGAAGTCAAACACACAGCTGGACTGACAGACAAAATGTACTGGCTGTGAGACATCAAACAAACCGTTGTAACACGAGATAGGTAGCAAACAATACTACAAGAAAGTCAAAAACACAGCTGGACTGACAGACAAAATGTACTGGCTGTGAGACATCAAACAAACCGTTGTAACAAGAGATAGGTAGCGAACAATACTACAAGGAAACCAAAGACATAGCTGGATTGACACACTGATGGCCACTGTGTTAATGAAACACCTCCGGTAGCCATGCTGCTATGGATTGATTTTAGGTCAAAAATCTGATTAAACCAGGCAATTATGACAGCATCTGATTCCCATGTCACTGCTTGGGTATACAAATGGCTGTGTCACAAAAGTTCAAAGGAAATCTTTTTCTGAACTCCAGATATAACAATTAAGTGGTAGTAATTTTTACAAATGTGAAAATACATGAGTCAGATAAAGTAATCTAGGGTTAAAATGGAGCAAAATTTGTAAAAGGGTAAATGTAACATTGTCATTGAGTTGTTGTTGTTGGGCGTGGCTTATAAATGTCAACATATTGAAACTTGTCCACGTATAACTGTATACGTAGCAGATGTAACTTACACCTGAATATACTTTAAAAACATTCTGTTGTTCTGCTCATCTAATACAATATTTACTCCCTTACTAACACAGTGATCTGTCTCATCAATAAACTTAAAACCTACTTCTTCAACTAGTCTAACTCTCTGTTACGACTTGGGCTCCATGAGCCATTGGCTGATGCCTAACTACTGGGTCTACAGTACCCTGTCTGTATCACTAGTTCTGGACAGCCCCCATGTGTGATTCTATCTCCTTCACTAATACTAACTGTGGAGGCCGGTAAGCCACTACAGGCCACCACCTCCCGGTGACACAGTTCTCATGCAGTTCCCATGTGTGAATCTTGTCTTCCAGCCTCGTATATGAGATTATATACTTCATCTCTAAACCAATCAAATTACTCTACGTCATCTCATGCTTTGTCGCCCAACCAATCAGAACTCCCCTACGTCAACTCCTCATCTCTAAGTTTACATTCAGTCATGAGAATTACGTTTTCATGACTGACACTAATCTCTTCACATTTCTCGTAACCTCTCCTCGTGCTCTCACTCACTCACCTCAACCATCCCCTACACTCCCTCACATTCACTGTTACAAATTCTGTATCACTGTTTAGTTTATCAACATAATATTGTTACAAACATATAAATAAACAAACTCACATCACCAGCAAGTTGTTTTTCAATGTAGTCCCGCAGGAATGGAATATTTGCTTCTATTTTTACTTTCACCTTGGCCTAAACATATTAAAAAAATGAAGTCAATATTTACATTATTGGTTGCTTCATTTTTGTTGATCTACACAAGGTGTTCAATGTTTGAGACTAGATATTAAAATACAAGTTTTGTTGATCTACACAAGGTGTTCAATATTTGAGTCTAGATATTAAAATACAAGTGTTGTGATCTACACAAGGTGTTCAATATTTGAGACTCTAGATATTAAAATACAAGTTTTGTTGATCTACACAAGGTGTTCAATGTTTGAGACTCTAGATATTAAAATACAAGTTTTGTTGATCTACACAAGGTGTTCAATGTTTGAGACTAGATATTAAAATACAAGTTTTGTTGATCTACACAACGTGTTCAATGTTTGAGACTAGATATTAAAATACAAGTTTTGTTGATCTACACAAGGTGTTCAATGTTTGAGACTCTACATATTAAAATACAAGTGTTGTTGATCTACACAAAGTGTTCAATGTTTGAAACTCTACATATTAAGATTCAATTTTTGTTGAGATCCCTATTGAAACACCTACCTGTCTGTCTACCTATCTTCTTCTTCCTCTTTGCCTTTCAGCATCGAGAGGAGATATAATTTGCGGTCTTTTGCTCTTTTGTTCGCCTCTGCTACTGTTATGTTTCCTAGTGCTTCTAATATTCCATCGATCCATCTTTTTCGTGCTTGACCCTTGGGTCTAGTGTTCTCACAATGTTTGCTGAAGGCTCGTTGTGTTGTGTTTTGGTCTTTCTGCCTTGTCACGTGGCCAAACCATTTTATCTGTTGTTTCCTTATATATTCTATGGCGGGGCTATGCCTAGCTTTTTTCTCAGTTCTTCATTTCTGATTTTATCTCTCAGACTGTTTCCTGTCATTCGTCTAACACATTTTATCTCAGTAGAGGTTATTTTTCTTATTGTTCTTGCATCTAGGGTCCAGGTCTGGCATTGGCAGCACAACTTGGGATGAGGATTGTATTGTATAGTGCTCGTTTTGCCTCTAGAGTTATTTCCTTGTTGGACAATAGTGGTGATAACTGTCAAATGATTTGACAAGCTTTGTTGCATCTTGATTCTATCTCTGCTGTTTGAGAATTATCGTTTATCACTAAACTTCCTAGGTTTTTGAAATCCTCTATTTGTTTTAGTTGTCTACCTTCTATAGTTATGTTGATGTTCTGTTTATTTTTGGCGACATTCATGACTTCTGTTTTGTTGATGTTGATTTTCATGTTGTGTTTTGTGCCTGAGCTGTTGAGTTTGTTTAAGTGTTCTTGTAGGTCTTCTATTGTTTCATGTATTAGTGCCTGATCGTCTGCAAATAGAAGCTCATTGATCTCCTCTGTCTCTGATAGGTTGGCTAGCTTGCATATATGGTCCATGTATGTAATAAACCGTAGGGGGGATAGAACGCACCCCTGTCTTACACCTGATCTAACTTCGAAGTGGTCTGTGTAGCCTGCTGCTGTTCTGACTATGCAGCTGCTGTTGATGTAGAGACTTTTAATAAGGTTGGTTAGATGTTGGCTTACTCTGCATGTTGTTAGTATCTCCCACAGTTGTTCTCTGTTTACTCTGTCAATATGTTTTCCTGGTCAATGAAGGCTATGTATAAATTTTAATTGTGATCTGTCGTTTTTTCTGCAAGCAGTTTTAATGTGAATAGTGCGTCAGTACATCCTCTGTTTTTTCAGAACCCCATTTGAGAATCGCTTAACTGTAGTTCTATTATTGCTCTCAGAACTTTTTCCCAAGAACTTAAAGATCCTGGCGTATACCTTTCGTACATGGCTGGGAGGAGATATACCTCTATATTGATTGCAGTCTCTTTTGCTACCTTTCTTTTTCCATATTGGTATGATGATTGCCTGTTGCCAGTCTTCAGGGGCTTGTTGTTGGTGCCATGCTGCATTAAATATTCTGTGCAGCCATTGCATTCCTGTTTCTCCTGCTGCTGCTATTATTTCTATTGGTATGTTATCTATCCCCGGTGCTTTATTTCTTGGTGCATATTTGATTACTTCTTCTATTTCCTCTTTCATGATGTTGGGTTCAGTATTTGTGAGTTCTAGCGTGGTTTTTGTTGTCTTATTGGTAGTTGGTATGTTTAACAGGTCTTCAAAATATTCTTTCCATCTGTGTTGCATACGTTGGTTATTTGATATTGGCTGTCCGTCTTTGTCATTTATCAGCTCAGTAGGATCATGGTTTTCTTTTCTCGCTCTTGTGGCTTTTACTGCTTTATAGAAATCTCTTGTGGCTGTCTTGAAGTCCCTGCTCATGTTTTGTCCAAATTCTGTCCAATTCTTTTGCCTAGCTCCTTTGATCAACATTTTATTTCTTTTTCGAACTAAAGCATATTTTTCATATTTTTCTTGGTTCTTGTTCTCCCTGCAATTTTTAAACAGTTCTTCTTTTCTTAATTGCTTCTCTGATTGTTTCGTTCCACCACGGGCTGCTCTTCTTCCCTTCTTTTGTTCATAGCTTCGTTCCACAAACTGTTTTAGAGATGTTGGTTACTGTTTCTTTAAATTGTTTCCACTCTTCTTCTACTGTGCATACTTCGTTAGGGAGTTTCTTGAATTCCTCTTAGTTTTTCTTCTAGGGTTTTCCTTGTTTCTTGATCTTTTAATTGTTTTATTTTTATTGTCTGTTCTTTTCACTTCTTTTGTTTGTTTTCGTATATTCTCTTTATTTTTGGTTGTCTTAGTGTGATCATAACCATCTTGTGGTCCATGTCATCTGTAATATTAGGGATTACTTTACTATCGGTTACTCTTTTCTTGTTCTGTTGTCTTGTTAGTATAAAATCTATCTGGCTTCTGTATGTTGTGTCATTCCATTTGTACCAGGTGTATACTTGCGACTCTCTGTGTTTGAAGAATGTGTTGGTGATAAATAAATCATTTTGATTGCATATTTCCAGCAGTCTGCTTCCATTTTCATTTATTTCAACTGTTTTATCACCAAAGGGTCCTAAGATATCACTGTTCTCACTGTTGCGTTTCTCAAGCCTTCCATTAAAATCTCCCATCACTAACATGTCATGGCTTTCGTCAATCTTGTTAATGATTTCATCCGTCTACCTCTCACAAGAGAAATGTCAGAGAAAAAAATGGTATGGTTAAAGCTTTACGTAATTAATGAACGACACAAATTTGAATAACGTTTCAGTTCAATAAGCCTTCAGCAGGAACAATAAACAACATACATATAGTTATGTCATCATCATCATCAAGTACCAGGCCTGCTGGTGTAGGTGATCATGTCTCTCCACAACTTTCAATCTTGACAGTTATTTATTATTTCTGTTGTTGACCTTCTGCCAAGCCATTCTCTTAAGCTGTCTGATATCTTTTCTATTTGCTTCCCTCTATCTCTTCGTTCTCAATTTTCCCAGTTGTTAAAATATATTCCAGCTGTTCTCTTCTCATTACATGGCTAAAAAATGATGATTGTTTCTTCCTAATTTTGGAAATTAGCTCTCTTTTGACTTGGCCTCTTTCAGAACATTTATATAGATATGTAAGTAAATAAAATGAGCCCTACATAGCAAACTTACAATGAAGTATCTAAAATAATACCTAACTTTCATGTCTGTCTGTTTATCTATCTACTTATCTATCTTTTCTGTACATCTATCTGTCTTTTCTGTATGTATTTTTGTCTTTTCTGTGCATATTTCTGTCATTTTTGTGCATCTGTCTTTCTGTATGTATTTTTGTCTTTTCTGTGCATATTTCTGTCATTTTTGTGCATCTGTCTTTTCTGTATTTTTTCCACATGTCTGTATGTCAGTCTATCTGTTGTCCTTTCAAGCCAAAAATGGCATGTTGGGGAGACATTCTAGACCTTCTATGTTTAATGATCAAGTTTCAGATCTTGTACAGGATCCACATTGTATCTCATCAGATATCTCTGTACTGAGCTGGGTGCTCAATTTTGATAATGGAGCTGATGTTATTGCTTCTCATCTCAATATACTTTTAGTATTTCTAAAAGACAGAGGTTATTGGTTGTGAAAGGCCTCGGTATCACTGCAAACGAATAAAAATCCATAATTGCTCAACTGCCCATGCCAGTGGAATCATCCGAATTACTAACTCATCTCCCAAACAAAGAAAGGTAACTGTAGTCCCCATCGTAGCAGTCTCAGCACATGCCAAAAGACATAAGGCGAAACCGCACAGAAAGTGAACACAGCCAACTGTTCCCTGTCATACAATAGCATCATTCATCAAGAAACAATTGGAATATCGAAACATGATCAAAACGGATGAGACACACAGCTCACCGTGTGCACAGAGCACTTAACTCAGTAGCTCCTGCAACAAGCTGGACTTGGAATATGAGGAAACTGCAACAAGGAACACTTTCAGTGCCTTCAATGGTTCCTGCCACTTATCCACCATATACTGGAAGTTCACGTCCTCCCAAAAATGATGATCGTCATATTTGTAAAATGTATACTAACTATACAGTACTGGACTAAAAACATGATAAAGCCAATCCTTGCTTCAGGACAGAGGTGAGATAGTGATGTACAAAAGATGTCAGATGGTAGATGTACAACAGAGGTATGATGGTAGATGTACAACAGAGGTAAGATGGTAGATGTACAACAGAGGTAAGATGGTAGATGTACAACAGAGGTGAGATGGTAGATGTACAACAGAGGCAAGGTCACAGATGTACAACAGAGGTGAGATGGTAGATGTACAACAGAGGTGAGATGGTAGATGTACAACAGAGGTGAGATAGTAGATGTACAACAGAGGCAAGGTCACAGATGTACAACAGAGGTGAGATGGTAGATGTACAACAGAGGTCAGATGGTAGAAGTACAACATAGATAAGATGATAGATGTACAAGAGAGGTGAGAAGGTAGATGTACAACAGAGATGAGATGGTAGATGTACAAAAGAGGTGACATGGTAGGTGTTTATTTGGGAACTTTGTTAACCTCAGATGGAAGATGTACAACAACGGCGAGATACAGAATGGCTCAGGCAAAAGCAGTTTTCCAAAAACTGAGGAAGATACTATGCAATCCATTTTTGACAATAGAAAAAAGAAAAAGAGTTCTTAAATGTTATGTAGAGCCAGTCTTAACATATGGATGTGAATCATGGACATCAGGACAACAGACACGAAAATTACTGGAGTGTGTAGAAGTGTGGTTTTGCAGAAGAATGTTAAGAATAACATGGACCACTAGGAAGAGTAATGAAAACGTTCTGAAAGAGGCCAAAGTATAAAGAGAACTAATTTCCAATATTAGGAAGAAACATCTAGAAGAAGATATAGAAGAGAAGAACAAAATGAACAGATAAATGAACTTACAAAGAGGGGAAGATATAGAAGAGAACAACAAAATGAACAGATAAATAAACTTATACAGAGGGGAAGCTATAGAAGAGAGCAACAAAATGAACAGATAAATGAACTTATAAAGAGGGGAAGATATAGAAGAGAACAACAAAATGAACAGATAAATAAACTTATACAGAGGGGAAGCTATAGAAGAGAGCAACAAAATGAACAGATAAATGAACTTATAAAGAGGGGAAGATATAGAAGAGAACAACAAAATGAACAGATAAATAAACTTATACAGAGGGGAAGCTATAGAAGAGAACAACAAAATGAACAGATAAATGAACTTATAAAGAGGGGAAGATATAGAAGAGAACAACAAAATGAACAGATAAATGAACTTATAAAGAGGGGAAGATATAGAAGAGAACAAAATGAACAGATAAATAAACTTATAAAGAGGGGAAGATATAGAAGAGAACAACAAAATGAACAGATAAATAAACTTATAAAGAGGGGAAGATATAGAAGAGAACAACAAAATGAACAGATAAATGAACTTATAAAGAGGGGAAGATATAGAAGAGAACAACAAAATGAACAGATAAATGAACTTATAAAGAGGGGAAGATATAGAAGAGAACAACAAAATGAACAGATAAATAAACTTATAAAGAGGGGAAGATATAGAAGAGAACAACAAAATGAACAGATAAATGAACTTATAAAGAGGGGAAGATATAGAAGAGAACAACAAAATGAACAGATAAATGAACTTATAAAGAGGGAAGATATAGAAGAGAACAACAAAATGAACAGATAAATAAATGTATAAAGAGGGGAAGATATAGAAGAGAACAACAAAATGAACAGATAAATAAACTTATAAAGAGGGGAAGATATAGAAGAGAACAACAAAATGAACAGATAAATAAACTTATAAAGAGGGGAAGATATAGAAGAAAACAACAAAATGAACAGATAAATAAATGTATAAAGAGGGGAAGATATGAATGGGAACAACAAAATGCACAGAAAGAGACATAATGTTTCATTAAAAAAAAAATCAAAATCTAAGGTTTAAACAATTTAAGTATGGCAATTCATGAGTAGGTTCTCAAGAGTGAACCAACTCTGGTCATCCAAGGATCATGAGATAATGTTGATGTATAAGGGACATCAGGTACACTGAAGTTGGCTGCCACCAAAGTACCAGTGTGACAAAAAATGTTGCTCAAATATTCCCAGAAACAATCACCCAAACATTTACCCATTTTACCAACATTGGCCAACATAAACAACTTTGAAAGACAAGAGAGAAAACTTCAAAGTGATGCAAACCAAAAAGGACCTAGAGCACTCTGCTGGCACCCATATCTACTCTTCCCCAGGTTCAATGTCCCCAAGTGGACAAATCTGTTGAACACTGTCCTCAGCCAGCACCATCCATGATTTTCTCCTTTTGAGCCTGCTGCCCTTTCTCTTACCAATCTCACTGTACAACAAAATACTTCCACAATTTGATAAAGTACATCTGTTACTGCATGTCTTTAATACCAAACTATCAACTCACTTGATTTTCTGGTTCTTCTTTATATTTTCCACTTTAATCAAATTCTGAGTTTCCATATTTCTGTCAGTCTGAGAATGAAAGAATAAGGTCTCATGTTAGTGAGAGCAAATACTGGAATAATGAGACCAATGAAGGACACAATGAACATAGTTATATTTAATATGAACATTTGAACTGTCAAATCTTTCACTATTGACAAAATGAGCCTGTTAAATAATGAACAGGTAATTCCTATAAATAAAGACAATCTGATATACAAATTTTCTTCAAACACTTTCCAAGTTGTTCTGTTCTTGCCGTTCTTTTAAGATCATTCCATGTCTTCCCCATCATCTTCATCTCTGATTTTGTCTGTCTTATCAAAGAATTTCTTGGTCTTCCTCTTTTTCTTTCCCCTGGGGATTCCAAAAAAGGACCTGTTATATAATACTCTCAGTTGGCTTCCGCAGTGTGTGTCCTATCCAGCGCAATCGACTTCGCTGTATCTCTTTATCCACTGGTGTTTGACTGGTACATTTCCATAATTCTATGTTAGTGATTTTGTCCTGCCATTTCCATCCCTTTATTCTGCATAAGCATCCATTAATGAAAGTCTGTATCTTCGTGATTGTCAATTTGTTGTTCTCCATGTTTCACAGCCATAAAATAGAACCGCCTTAACATTTGAGTTGAAAATTTTTATTTTTGTATTTAACCTAATTTCTTTGGATTTCCATTTTTCCCAATGCAATGAAAGCTCCTCTTGCTTTTGATATCCTTATTTTGGTATCATTTTCTGTTCCTCCCTCTTTATCTATATTCTATCTATCTATCTATTAACCTTTCGAGCCGTTGCCGGCCCATAGGGCGTAGACCAAGATACACCTTCTCATATCTGAATTTTTGTTCTAGCAGTTTTCTTTTAAAGATATTTTATCAAATCTCGCCATTTGTCTCTGTTCTGTGCAAGCAGCTCTATCTCATTGAGGGAGTCGATTCCTGCTGCTCTTGCCTCTCTCATCAATGTTCTTCTCAGTGTCTCTCTGGGTCTTCCTCTTTTTCTCTTACCTGTTGTTTCCCATATGAGGGCCTGCTTTACTATTCGGTTATTATCTCTTCTCATCACATGTCCAACATATGACCATCATCTTTTCTTTATTACTGAAGATATTAGTGGTTGATTGGCGATTTATCTAATTTCCTCGTTTGTTTTGAATTCATTCCACGCTATACCAAGTATTTTCCTTAGACATTTATTTTCGAATGCGTTCAACTTTGTTTCTATATCTCTTGTTGTTTTCCAGCTTTCACAAACATACGTAAGGGTTGATAGTACATTTGATGTGAATAGCCTAAGTTTTATCTATATTACTGCCCAGATATAGGTAAGATTGTACGTCTAGTAGAGGTATTTCTCCTAGTTTTATTTGGTTATTGCCGACTGCATTAATTCTCATAATGTTGGTCTTATCTCTATTAATCTTCAGTCCTAGCTGTTGTGATCTCTCTTCAAGTATGCTCATTTTATCCTACATCTGTTGATGGCTGTCTGATAGAAGTCATCAGCAAAGTCTAAATCATCAAGTTGTTTGGTCAGTGACCACTGGATCCCATTTCTGTTGTCTTGAGTTATTTTCATAATCCAATCTATGGCCAGTAGAAAGAGAAATGGAGACAGGAGGCATCCCTGCCATACTCCTGTTCTTATTTCAAATGCTTCTGTAAGCTGTCCTTCATGCACCACACTACATTTTGTTCCTTCATACATTGTTTTTATCAGGTAAATAAACTTTATTGTGATTGCGTAATGACTCAGCATCTTCCAAAGCATTCTTCTGTCTAAACTATCAAATGCCTTTTCGTAGTCTATGAATCCAATATATAGTGGGGATTTAGTTCTAAACTTTGTTCAACTATTATACGTAGTTATTTGATCAGCACATGATCTGTTCTTCCTAAAACCTGCTTGTTCATATCTCAAATGTTTCTCTATGGCCTCTCTTAGTCTCCCCAGAATGATTCTGCTTAATATTTTTCCTGGCACTGATAGTAGCATAATTCCCCTATAATTTGTGCACTCCTGTAAACTTCCTTTCTTTGGTAGTTTGATCATATAACCTTCTTTCCAGTCTTTAGGTATTTCTTCCCTCTCCCAAATTTTATCTAGTATATAATGTAACATCTTGGTAGTGGTGTTAATATCTGCTTTGATGGCTTCCGAAGGAATCTCATCTGGTCCTGTGGCTTTACCATCTTTTAATAGTTTGATGGCTTTCATTATTTCTTCTTTGCTTGGTTTTCCACAGTTAATGTGTAACTCTTCTTCTGCTGGTAGCATATCTGGAGGATTATTTGAGCCGGGTGTGTTCAAAAGTTCTTCAAAATGCTCTTTCCATCTCTCCATTTCTTCCCTTATATTCATCATCATCATCGAGTGCCTTCTCCGCAACGAAGGTTGGCTCCCATGGATCGCCATTCTACTCTGTTTCTTGCTTTGATGGTGCAGGCTGACATAGATTGACTTGTCCATCTTTTGATGTTACTCGTCCATGTTAGTCTTGGTCTGCCTCTTTTACCTTGTATTTTTCCTTCCAATAATACTTTTAGTAGTCTGTTGTGTCTTTTAACATGCCCCAAAAATTTCATTTGTCTTGTCTAATTGTATTTAGTAGTTCTCTTTTTATTTTCAGTTGTTTAAAACTTCATCGTTTGTTATCTTTTGTTTCTATCCACTTCTATCTATTCTTCTAAAAATCCACATTTCAAAGGCTTCAATTTTCTGTTGTTTCTTGTCTAATGTCCATGTTTCTGCACCATACAGGAATATTGAGAAGACGTAACATTTTGCCATTCTTAGTTTCAGCCGTGCTGATATTTGTTTTGTTGTTAGTATATTTTTCATGGCATTAAAATTACTTTTTGCCATACCTATTCATTTGTTTATTTCAGTTTTACATTTTCCATCATTGGTTATAGTATGTCCCAGGTAGTTGTAGCTCTGGACTGTCTCCAGATGTATTCCCTCAACTGTGATATTTAATTGTAGGTCTTGAGAATTTTCTTTGTTTATAATCATAGTTTTAGTCTTTTTCATATTCATTTCTAGTCCATATTTTTTGCTTGTTATGTTTATCACATTAAGCAATTGTTGTAGGTCTTTAGGATTTTCTGCTAGTAGAACAGTATCATCAGCATATCTTAGGTTATTGATTATCTTTCCAATAATGTTTAGGCCTGGTATATCTGAGATGTTTTTAAAGATTTGTTCAGTGTATAGATTGAACAAGCTTGGTGATAGGATGCATCCCTGTCTTACTCCTCTTTTTATGTCCATGGGTGTAGAGTTCCCTTATATTACTAAGCAGATTTCCTTTCTTATCTTTAATAAAGGCATTGTTCTGTTTGTATTTTCCACTTAACTTCTTTGTGCTGTTGTACAGTTCTTTCATATTCCCTTTATTTGCTGCTTCTTCTGCCTCTTTAGCTAGTTCATCTATATATTTCCTCTTATCCCTTTTAATGCATCTTCTCACTTCTTTGTTCACCTCTGTGTAAGCTTCCTGTGTCTTGGCTTTATTACTTCTCGTTTTGCTTTTATTTATGTCTGCTTTCTTGTTCTTTCTTTCTTTCTTTAATTTTATCCAGGGTCACTGCTGTCATTCATGCCTTATTCTAGCGTTCTCTTTTCCCCAGTGTTTCTTATATGTCTCTTTCCATATATTTTTTACCTGTTTCCAATGATCTTCTATATTTATTGATTTTCTAGTTGTTGGAAGACTTGGTATTTGTTTGATATTGTGACTGCGAATTTATCTTTAATTCCTTGTTCTTTAAGAAACCCTAATTTAATTAATTTTAAGTTTGTCTAACAGAAGATGATGATCAGAAGCTATATCTGCCCCTCTATATACTTTTACATCCTGTAAGGATGACATAAACTTATTATTAATACATATGTGATCAATTTGATTTTCCGTTCTATGATCTTGTGACACCCATGTAGCTTTATGTATTCTTTTAGGTTGGAATATTGTTCCTCCTAGGCTCACTTGATTAAGGGCGTAGAAATTCACAAATATCTCTCCATTCTCGTTTATATCTCCAAGTCCATGTTTTCCCATAATCTCTTCGAAGCCTCTGTTGTCTGATCCTACTTTAGCATTTAGGACTCCATCAAGATTATAATATCCTTGGCTCGTCTTGCATCCATCTGACATTGTAGCTGTTTATAGAAATCATCTTTAACTAAATCATCCTTATCGTTGGTTGGTGCATAGCATTGTATAATGTGTAATTTTATTTTGTTTTTGGTTGTTTTAAATGTTGCTCTCATTAGTCTCGGTCCTACTGCTTCCTATTCTATTATTGTATTCTATGCATTCATTAATGGCATTATAGCTACCCTTCACTATGTTGTGCTCCAGGTTCCTGATGATAAAATCATCTCTCCTGTATTTAATTTTATTCTTTCCGTTCCTAGCCATCTTGTTTCACACATTCCCAGAATATCTATCTTGTAGTTTGTCATTTCTGCTGCTACCTGAGCAGCTTTACCCTGTTCGTTTAGGGTACGCACGTTCCAGGTGCCAATTCTGGAGGATTTCCTGGTAGACAAAGGATGATTCGGCAACCCAGATTCCTTACAGCTTTCTCCGGCTTGCGTCATACGTCTCTTAGACAGAGAGCCCTTATCATTCCTGGATGGCGGATTTACTTTTTCTCTCTTTGACTTGTCCATGTTTGTGAAGTTTTTTCGGCTTATTTTTTTACAGTATGGGATGGCTAGTCCCATGCCCAACCCTCCTTTCTCACCTCTTACGAACATGCCTGATAGGGTACAGCGCCACTATTCTTTACTCCCCTTTCGGGCCCCAGTAGCGCACGGGTGATTGTCAGCACTACACCAGGCATATTTCTTACTTACCAAACTTTCACTCTCCCCTACAAAAATCCACAGAACCAGTTTGGTGAACCCAGCAGCTGGTTGATCCTTATCATGACAATACAACAAATAAGATGCCTTAAATTGAACCCCACTGCAGGGAATATAATAGCCAGTGTACACCTCAGTGAATATGGGTACCACTTTAAAGTTTGGGTGAATTCTGAAGGCGGTTGGTGTCACTTTATTATGGTAACATATAATTAGATAGCAACAAATCATATAAATATGGCTGCCAACTTTGCTTCTCCTATACTATAATTTATATGTGTGTTATTATTTTTAATGTCTCTCTAACACTTCATCCTTTCCTATATATCATTTTGTTTCCATAGAGGAGCCTTTTTTTTATTGATTCTTTTGTTGTCTATTGTCTCTTCTCACTCAGTACCTATTATTCAATAATATAATAATAATCATTATTTATCATGTATGGTATGTATGTGCGTGTATTATATATTATATTATGTGACATGTCCATTTTCTCCTTCTAACTGAAGGAGATCGTGGTGAAAATGTCTCTTATCTCTTTATTATATTAGTCAAGAATTAATTCACGTGATTATGTTATTTATAGTAACATAATAAATGTAAATAACATATCATATAACTATAATTAATAATTAACGATCCAAATAATTCATTATTAATTGGATTCCAACAATGACTTTGACATCACCGTGATCACGCACCGGCGGCACCGCTACCACACGACCTTATCTAGCAGGGGTGAACTTAGATCAAAGTGGGGGCGGACAAGGAATCAAAATCACTTTTTGTCCCATTCAATTCTGAGTTCTTTAATCCCAACTTTTGCCTCAACTACTGGACCGCAGCTTTAGTAAATGAAATGTAGACAAACATGGGCGATCCCGAGACGTCAGTTAGACCGTCATGGCGGGTGATCATTGTTGCCAGGTTGTCATTTGTGGCCAAGATTACACCAGACTGGGATGTGTTGTACCTTTGATAGGGAAATATAAAACTGAAATAAACAAAAGAATAAGAATGGCAAAAGTAATTTTAATGCCATGAAAAATATACTAACAAATGAACACCAGGGCTAAAACTAAGAATAGCAAAATGTTACATCTCAACATTCCGGTATGGTGCAGAAACAGGGACATTAAACAAGAAAACAGAACAGAAAATCGAATCCTTTGAAATGTTGATTTATTTAAGAATAGTAGAATTGGATGGAAAGAAAGGAAAACTGATGAAATCTCAAAACAACTAAAAATGATAAAAGAACTACTAAACACAATTCAAACAAGACAAATGAGAATTTCGGTACATGTTAAAATGATGAAACATGTGAAAAGACACAGAATCCTATTAAAAGTAAATTTGAAAGGGAAAATACAGGGTAAAAGAGGCAGAGGCAAACCAAGACTAACATGGACGAGTAACATCAAAAGATGGACAAGTCAGCCTATGACAACCTTCAACGTAAAGCAAGGGACAGAGCGGAATGGTGATCCATGGTAGTCAACTTGCGGAGAAGGCACTCAATGATGATGGTGTGATCTTTTAGTTTTAACCCTGGTGTTATTTGTTTTGATGTTAGTATTTTTCAAGACATTGAAATTACTTTTGCCACACCTATTGTTTTGTTTATTTCAGTTATGCATTTTCCATTACAGGTTATAGTATGGTATATTCCCAGGTAGTTGTAGCTCTGAACTGTCTCCAGATGCATTCCTTCAACTGATGGAATTTGAAAAAAAGAGGATGTACTGACGGTCTATTCACATTAAAACAGCCAGCAGAAAAAAACGACAGAACACCATCGAACATTTATACATAGCTTTCATTGACCAGGAAAAAGCACTCGACAGAGTAAACAGAGAACAACTGTGGGAGATACTAACAACATACGGAGTAAGCCAACATCTAACAGAGAACAACTGTGGGAGATACTAACAACATACGGAGTAAGCCAACATCTAACAGAGAACAACTGTGGGAGAGACTAACAACATACGGAGTAAGCCAACATCTAACCAACCTTAATAAAAGTCTCTACATCAACAGCAGCTGCACAGTCAGAACAGCAGCAGGCTACACGGAACACTTCGAAGTTAGATCATGCGTAAAGTGCGTACTATCCCCCCTACTGTTTATTACATACATGGACAATATATGCAAGCTAGCCAACCCATCAGAGACAGAGGAGATCAACGAGCTTCTATTGCAGACGATCAGGCACTAATACATGAAACAATAGAAGACCTACAAGAACACTTAAACAAACTCAACATCTCAGGCACAAAATACAACATGAAAATCAACAAAACAGAAGTCATGAATGTTGCCAAAAATAAACAGAACATCAACATAACTATAGAAGGCAGAAAGATCAAAACACAACAAAACGAGCCTTCAGCAAACGTTGTGAGAACAGCAGACCCAAGGGTCGACCACGAAAAAGATGGATTGATGGAATATTATCAGCACTAGGAACATGACAGCAGCAGAGGCGAACAGAAAAGTAAAAGACCGTAAATTATATCTCCCCTCGACGCTGAAAGGCAGACGAGGAAAGAAAGAAGAAGAAGAAGATGGACTCTGATGGAAATAACTGATGATGATGTATCAAGAAGAAAACTATCTGTGGGTTATAGTTATTCAAAGGTCCCAGTATCACCGCAGACGGAAGAAAATCCATAATTGCTCAACCGCCCGTGAGAGTGAAATCATCCGAATTAACATCTTATCGAATATCCAAACAAAGAAAGGCAGCTGCAGTCCCCATCGTAGCAAACACACAACACGTCAAAAGACATAAGGCGTTTTAGCACCGATAGTGAACGCAAAAGTGCTCAGAGCCAAAATAATGGAGCTTGTAAACAATACAACATGAAGATCAACATAAGCAAAACCGAAGTAATGGCAATAGCGAGAAAGAAAGAAAAACTAAACATCATAATAGATAATACAACTTTGAAGCAAGTTGACAATTTTAAATATCTGGGTAGCACGTTAACACAAGACAATAACCAAGAGACAGAGATAGATATAAGGTGTAACAAAGCATGCCAAGTTATAGGCCAAGTATCAACACTATTGAAAACAAAGCAATAACTACGGAAGCAAAAAGGGCAATATACAAATCAATTTTTCTACCAACTCTGAGCTATCAGTGCCAGAATTGGACGCTGGACTATAGAACAATAATAAAGATAACGACCACCGAAATGAATGTGTCAGAAGAATGGCAGGAAATAGCTTAAGGGACAGAGTAAGAAACACTGACCTGAGGAAGAAACTCGAAATTGAACCAGCCATCGAATACATAAAGAAACAACAGATAAATTGGTTCGGCCACATAACAAGACAAAAAGAACTAACAACGAATCAAAGAGCCATAAACAAACGCTACGAAAACGCCAGATTAAGAGGAAGACCGAGAAAGAGATGGATAAAGGGAATACTAGAGTCACTAGGAGGAATAACATCAGAAGAGGCCAACAGAAGAGCAAAGAATCGCAGATTGTTTCTCCCCTCGACGCCAACAGCAACAGAGGAAGGATAGAAGAAGAAAGAAGAAGAAGTGAACGCAACTGAACTGTCCGTCGTCATACGATATCATCATTCATCGTAAGCTATCTAAATATATATAGAACCAAGATCAGGATGAAACACACAGCACACAGCGTGCACAGAACACTAATCTCAGTAGCTCCTGCAGCAAGCTCAGTGGGTTTACACAACAATCATTAAAAAACCTGGCTTTTTGTTCGAGGGGAAAAAGAAAACAAATGACGTCCCATAGGCTGCCCGAGATAACAGAAAACAGAAAATTGAAGCCTTTGAAATGTGGATTTATAGAAGAATAGGTAGAATTGGATGGAAACAAACGATGAAGTTTTAAAACAACTGAAAATAAAAAGAGAACTACTAAATACAATTCATCATCATCGAGTGCCTTCTCCGCAACGAAGGTTGGCTACCTTGGATCGCCATTCTACTGTTTCTTGCTTTGTTGATGGTGCAGGCTGTCATAGATTGACTTGTCCATCTTTTGATGTTACTCGTCCATGTTAGTCTTGGTCTGCCTCTGCCTATTTTACTATGTTTATCACATTAAGCAATTGTTGTAGGTCTTTAGGATTTTCTGCTAGTAGAACAGTATCATCAGCATATCTCAGGTTATTGATTATCTTTCCATTAATGTTTAGGCCTGGCATCTCTGAGATGTTTTTAAAGATTTCCTCAGTGTATAGATTGAACAAGCTTGGTGATAGGATGCATCCTTGTCTTACTCCTCTTTTTATGTCCATGGGTGTAGAGTTCTCCTTGTTATATCTTATTATTGCTGTTTGCTCCCAGTACAAATTACATATTAGTCGTATGTCTGTGTCGTCTAGATTATATCCTTTAGGCTGTCTATGAGTTGGTTATGGTGTATTCTTTCGAAAGCTTTGGTGTAGTCTATAAAGCAGGAATATATTGGTTTGTTTACTTCTGTGTACTTTTCAATCAATGTTCTCATGCTGAATATGGCTTCTTTGTCCAACTGTTTTTCCTGAATCCAAATTGTTGCTCTCTAATTCAGTATTGATTTTATTATGAATCCTTCCCTGTATAACTTTTAGTAAAATTTTTGTTACCTGGCTCATTAGGCTTATTGTTCTGAAATCACTAATCTTTGTGTGTGCATGTCTGTGTTAGTCACATCTCACATCTTTGTGTGTGCATGTCTGTGTTAGTCACATCTCACATCTTTGTGTGTGCATGTCTGTGTTAGTCACATCTCACATCTTTGTGTGTGCATGTCTGTGTTAGTCACATCTCACATCTTTGTGTGTGCATGTCTGTGTTAGTCACCTCTAGTGACTCGGGCAGATGGTGCTCGTAAACCTGGGAGGGCCGACCATCTAAGGGCAGAATCCCCCTACAGAAAAGATCACCTGCTGCCTTGCAGGAAGATTGGGGACAATCAAAGGCTAGGGAAAGCAAACCTAAATAAAATGCTGGCTGAAATCGGATGCGCTGGGCCACTGGCGCAGAATACAGTGCAACGTTTTTAACGGGTGTTCAATCAGAGTGGATCTGGCAGACTCTTAATTGTGATGTTCTGTTTGTAACACACCTAACCTGACAGCTGAGTTCATGTGAGGAGCTGGAATCCTACTCTGATTGGGTCCTGATCGCAGAGAGAGAGAGAGAGAGAGAGAGAGAACTCACTGCATTCAACTGCACCATTCTTTTTAGGCAATGCAATGAAAGTTGATGTTTTTAGATCATTTGGTATGTATCCTGTATGGTATATGTCATTGAATATGTCTGTGATCACTTCGATGTCAAACTCTTCTAGAGCCTGTATCATCTCTATCTGTACATTGTCAGGTCCTGCTGCCTTTCCCTTTTTCATTGTTTTTATAGCTTTTTCTACTTCAGATTTCAGAAATACAATTAAGTCAGACAAATTAAATTGTTGGGGCATGTTAAAAGACACAACAGCCTACTAAAAGTAATATTGGAAGGAAAAATACAGGTAAAAGAGGCAGAGGCAGACCAAGACTAGCATGGACGAGTAACATCAAAAGATGGACAAGGCAATCTATGACAGCCTGCACCATCAAAGCAAGAAACAGAGTAGAATGGCGATCCATGGTAGCCAACCTTCTTTGCGGAGAAGGCACTCGATGATGATGATGAGGCTGCCCGAGATACAGAGGTTATTTCTTGTCAGGAAGTGACTCTTTAGTCGATTTGGGACTATCAGGGAACATTCAGAAAAGGAGACAAATAATAATAAATGAATATTATTATAGAAGTAAACTTCCGAGGCGATAATCAGCGAATCAATTCAGATGAAGAGGGATGTTTACAGCACAAGTTACACACTGTTAACAAACAACTTTTTTTTCTGTTGCTGATTATTTGTCATTTTATCCGAGTGCTGTAAACATAACCTCTTCATCTGAATTGAACATTCAGAAAATAAGGCCAACCACGGCTTCACAACAAAGCCAAACATTAAGATCATCATTTTAGTTGAGTTCCCGGAAAAAAAGAACAAACAAGAAAACAACAGAAGATAGAGAGAAATGGCGAATATCGAGTAAAACTGTAGCGGTGTCCCAACGACCTCAAGGGTAATGGGATGAAGAAGAGAAGAATACGAGTATCCACTCTATCTTGCAGTGCATAACTCAAGAAATATATCTCCGGTAGAAACTTTGTTCTTTCTGCCTTCTGAACTTATCCTTTTCTACACACAGCCAGTTATTTATAAGTTTCAGAGCTGATGTCTCCAACAAGATCAGGTGATAGAAGATCCATGCCCATAATGATCTGATAGGCAGTTCTTTACTTAATGACTTAGACTTTGCTGATGACATAGCTCTCCTATCACATAATCATCAACAAATGCAAGATAAAATGGTCTTATTTGACGAGAGATCACAACAGTCGGGACTGAAAATAAATAGAGATCAAACAAAACAATGAGAAATAATGCAGTTGGCAATAATCAAATAACAATAGGAGAAATACCTCTACTAGACGTACAATCTTACATATATCACGAATTTACTATAAACAAAGGAGAACAGTGAATGAGACCAAAATAAGGATGCAGAAAGCAAGAGGAGCCTTCGTTGCACAAGGAACATGGAAATCCAAAGAAAATAAGTTAAATACACAAATAAAAAAAAAAGAGATACGAACCTTCATTGAAAAATGCTTACACAGAATAATAGAATGGAAAGGGAAGGATCATCATCATCACTTGCCATCTCCGCAACGAAGGTTGGCTACCATGGAGCGCCATTCTGCTCTGTCTCTTGCTTTGATGGTCCATCTTTTGATGTTACTCGTCCATATTAGTCCTGGTCTGCTTCTACCTCTTTTACACTGTATTTTCCCCTCAAAAATTACTTTTAGTAGGCTGTTGTGTCTTTTACACATGGCCCAAAAATATCATTTGTCTTGTTTGAATTGTGTTTAGTAGTTCTTTTATCATTTTTAGTTGTTTTAAGACTTCATCGTTTGTTTTCTTTTCCTTCCATCCAATTATACATATTCTTCTATATATCCACATTTCAAAGGCTTCAATTCTCTGTTCTGTTTTCTTGTCTAATGTCCATGTTTCTGCACCATAAAGGAATGTTGAGAAGATGGAACATTTTGCTATTCTTAGTTTTAGCCCTGGTGTTATTTGTTTTGATGTTATAGTCCGTTCAGAAATTCATAATCACACCTGAATTAGTTTTGCGTGATAACCGCTTGTTATTTTAGTTTCAAATTTTGCATGCAATTTTAGAATATTGATGACGCAAAGATTTTGGTTTTTTTTAATTCCACAAACACAACAGATTTTGCACATCAGCGAATTCCTTTGATCTTTTATGACGATATCACACAAGTTGATTCAAATTTTAGAGTTTACAGTAATCGTGTTAAATGTTCCAGTTTAGTGAAATTCTTGTCAGAGGCGTATCTACATAGTGCTTAATTGGGGGTGTTGTTCATTATGTGTATTTGCAAACATGAATTCAATTGGTTACAATTAGTCTTGACCTTCGGTCACCATTAGACCCCAGGACGTCCTAACTGCAGCTGGAATTGAATTCATCTTAATTTTAATCATTCCGAATCTGACGGTTCCAAGAGGTTGATAATCATTACTGGCTGGACAAATAGTAATCCATCTCGTTTCCAGTACTCATCTTCCACCCGCAGCACAGTTTCAACACACTTCTTCCAGAACGGAATGTCTATTTTTGAGAGAGACTCGCGTGTCAGAACTTCAACATCACACATTTTAAACGTCCTGTTCTGTTCTGCAACTTGTCCTTTGACGTGAGTCCAGACAAGTTCGATTGGATTAAGGTGCGCATGATATGCAGGGAGTCGAAGAGAGGTGTGGCCGTATTTCTCAATGATTTTGTCAACATGGTACACCTTTTTCTTATTCGTATTCTTCACAAGTTGTAACAATTCGGGTTTTAAATATGTGTCGTCAAATTTGACATTTTCATTCGCAAGCCATGTCCTAATTTGCTCTTTTGTATTTGATGCAGTAGGCACTTTGTTTTCCTCTGATACTACATTGTGGTATGATGCATTATCCATGACTATGCATGAAGGTCTCTCCAGGATTGGTAAAAGATCGTTCTCCAACCAGTGCCTGAAAATGTTTCCATTCATTTCAGTATGGTAGTCCCTACCGTCGGTACTTTTTGATTGGAAAATAAGTCCCGCATCATGGACAAGGCCGTTTTCAGTGCTTCCAGCATGCGTTAATATAATGCGCTGGCCTTTGCTGCTCGGAATTGTTCTTTTGAGTTTGCCATTTACTGACTGCCATTCTTTAGCATAGGTGTGGTGTGCGTTGACCCATGATTCGTCCAAATATACAATATCATACCGTTCACTCCGCCGCTCACGGATCTGTCTCAGGTATTTGCTTCGAGCAATGACCAAATGTGGTTTTTCCACAAATAATATTTCTGCCCCCTACAGTTTTTTCTGAAAGTGAAGTAATTTATATATAAATGTTGGTATTTAAAGTCAACAAATTGTCTACTGAGTCTTCACAAAATTAATAAAGATACGCCTTCCCTTCGGTAATTAATGCCAAGGCCGTGGTGCGACATGTCGTTCAATAACAATTCAGTTTTGTGCACAGGATTTTCCTGAAGTTAGTGTTTCTGCAATATCCAAACTATTTTACGTGAACGACCGCACCAAATTAATGTATATATCCTAAAATAGTGTAAAATTCGAACAGGGTGAATTTAATATAGCCTAAAGAGAAAACTTTTAAACTAGATCAAATTTCTCAGAGCAAAAAATATTTCTATAACGTCATCAATATTCTAAGATTGCATGCAAATTTTGAAAGCAAAATAAGAAACGGTTATCATGCAAAACTAGTTCAGGTGTGATTATGAATTTCTGAACGGACTGTAGTATATTTTTAATGGCATTAAAATTATTTTTTGCCATTCCTATTCTTTTGTTTATTTCAGTTTTACAATTTAAATTACGGGTTATAGTATGACCAAGGTAGTTGTAGTTATGAACTGTCTCCAGGTCTATTCAATTTTGATATCCACTTGTTTGTTTTGAGTATTTTCTTTGTTTACGATCATAATTTTATCTAATCCATATTTTTTGCTTGTCATGTTTATTTCAATAAGTAATTGTTGTAGGATTTGTGGGCCATGTTAAAAGACTCAACAGCCCACCTAAAGTAATCTTGGAAGGGAAATCACACGGTAAAAGAGTAAGAAGCAAACCAAGACTAACATGGAAGAGTAACATCAAAAGATGGACAAGTCACCCAATGACAACCTGCATAATAAAGCAAGAGACAGAGCAGAATAGCGCTCCATTGTAGCCGAACTTCGCTGCGGAGATGGCACTTGATGATGATGAATTATTGTAGATCTTTAGGATTTTCTGCTAGTAGAACAGTATCATCAGCATATCTCAGGTTATTGATTATCTTTCCATTAATGTTTAGGCCTGGCATCTCTGAGATGTTTTTAAAGATTTGCTCAGTGTATAGATTGAACAAGCTTGGTGATATGATGCATCCTTGTCTTACTCCTCTTTTTATATCCATGGGTGTAGAGTTCTCCTTGTTATATTTTATTATTGCTGTTTGCTCCTAGTATAAATTACATATTAGTCGTATGTCCTTGTTACCTAGATGTATCTCTTTTAGGCATTCTGTAAGTTGTTTGTGATATTATTGAGTTATTTTCGGGTCATCATCATTGCACTCCGAACATAGGTGCTCAGATCCCCTCCTCAGCATGTCCCGCAGTGTCCAGCTACTGACGACTCCAGTTCTATGTTGGTTCATAAGTCTTCTTACACGGCCACTAAGTTTCTCATTTCTGGCTGTGCCCAACTTAACTCCCATTTCGATCATCCGAAGAAGTGACGTGGATCTGTGTTTGTCGAAGTTGTTTGTGATGTATTCTATCAAAAGCTTTGGTGTAGTCTATGAAGCAGGCATATATTGGTTTGTTTACTTCTTTGTACTTTTCGAATTAATGTTCTTGTGCAGAATATGGCTTCTTTTGCCCCACTATTTTTCCTAAATCCAAATTGCTGCTCATCTATTTCAGTATTGATTTTATTCTGAATCCTTCCTTGTATAACCTTTAGTAAGATTTTTGTAACATGGCACATTAGGTTTATTGGCGCTCCATGGTAGCCACCTTCGATGCGGAAACGGCACTCAATGATAATGATAAAAATTGGTAAGCACGGGGAAAGTTAGTCAGCCACTGTGGGTTCATTCTGCCACTATTCCCTACCCACAGACCCTGGTGGCCTTGTGTGGTCAAGGTGGTACTGTGATAGACTTATTGTTTTTTGAGCAGTGGAAGAAAATTAGATCAGAGTAGGGAGACTAAGTTCAAACAAGAGAATAATTAGATAGGTTAGGTTATTGTATAATTGTATTGTGGTCGTAACTGTATCACCTGTGCCTATGTGCTCCCTACTGACTCGGTCTTATTCCCTAATGGACGGTTCGAGATCAAGCATGGCTTCACATGTGTGTCCCGCAACATCATTTATACCATCATATGTCAACGATGCCACATGACCTATATCGGTGAATCTGGGAGAAGATTAGCGGACAAATTTTGTGAACATCTACGGGATGTCCAACAGAATACTGGTACTCCAATGTCTTCCCACTTCAACTCCCCTGATCACAAGGGTAAAGACGACATCCGTGTCACTGGAATTGTCCTTTGTTACTCTGGCGACCGCAGCCGCTATATTTTGGACAATCGCCTCATAGTCCAGTATGGTTCGCTGACCCCACGAGGCATGAATGTATCACACTCATACACATAGTTTCCTTTGGTTGCTCCTTCCCTTTTGCATAGCCTTCTCTACTGCACATATTTGGGATCTTTGGTCTATCTACTATGCCATGCTATTTATAGTTCTTCTCCTCTAGTCCCTAATGAGACACTTTGGTGTTCTCCTCTATACCTTTTTTTGTGCTCCTTACCCCTCATTTGTTTTTATTGTACCCCACTCTCAGACATCTCACTCTTACCACCTTTGAGCACTTGTTAGTCTACTGTTCTATTCTTTCTCCTTCGTGTTTGCACACTGACCCCTGTGTGAACTCCTCTGGTTCGGTGTGCATTTGCGCACATTTCTGCACATTCATGACAAACACACTTTTGTTACCATTTCCTTTTCAAACACACAGGATAGACATTTTTATTTTCATTACATATTTCGAATATTTTTGTTTTTAATGTTTCGTTATTAGTTTTGTGTTTGTGTTTTCTTGTTTGTTCCTGCTGAAGGCCTATTGGGCCGAAACGTCGTTCAAATCTGTGTCGTCTACTAATCACGTAAAGCTTTTACCATACCATTTTTTCTTTTCTTTTTTTTTTCAATTCTCCCCTAAAAATAATTAGCCTGTTTCCTATCCACAGGTAGACGCTGTAGAGGCCGATGTTCAGATGTGACCTGTACTGTGTTACAGACAACAGGTTACAATGGCCTACCATTGTGGAGACATCCAGTTTATGGTTACCATGTTTCTACATTACCTTGTGATGTTTCTGAACCTGGGCAGGGTTGCCAACTGCCGTCGGAGTCAATCCGCTAGACTGGAGCCAAAAATCCGCGATTTTCCGCCAGATTGTCCGAAAAAATCCGCCAGAATTTCCAAAAATATTTCCAGAGTTTATTACTTAGGAAACTTACATTAAATTATTATTTATTTACGTACTATTTTATTATTATTATTATTACGCATCTCCAAACCAAATGGGAGAGTAAATTTAAAGAAAAATTATTATTTCGATTTGTAACAATCACAACTACAACTATATTAATACATGTAGAAACTAACTTAATTTCTATCTATTGTCCTTTCGAGCCGAAGACGGCACATAGGGCAGAACCACAATCTCAAAAACAGAAACCTTGCATGCCAAAATTGCACATATTGCAAAGATCACTGCTAAAATCTATGGTCTGTTTCCATAACAATGCTTTTTACAATGACAGCTTGTCAAGCCATCGATCAACCTCCTTAGTCGCCTCTTACGACATGCCTGGAAGGTCACAGTGTCACTATTCTTTACATCCCACATAATGAGGCACGGCAACACACGGGAGGATATGCAGATGACACAGTCTTAATAGCAGAGACAGAGAATGAACTACAAGAAGTGATAGACATAATAATAACAGAAAGCGACAAGAAAGGTCTCAGTCTGAATAGTAAGAAAACAGAAGTAATGGTCATATTGAAGAAACAATCATCACCAGCATGCAGCATAAAAATAAACAGGACAAATCTGAAACAAGTGCAACATCTGAAATACTTGGGCACTTAATTTGGCAACATAAAAATAATTTGAAAGACAAAGAAATTGCAAAGTGTCCAGTTTTCATGAAGAGGAAAATGCAACGCTGGCCGACTGATGCTTCTTTGATTTGCTGTGAGAAAGAAGATCCCACTGTTTCGATGCCATACACATTTACAAAACTTGCATCTAGCTTTGTCAGCACTACCTGGGACTTCTAAGATCCAATCTTTAAGGTCCACTTCATTTAGCCCACTCTTTACGAAATCGCCGTTGATATTGAAGTGTCATATCTTTATTTTTTGGACACTGTTTGAATGAAACCTGTGAATAGTTTATCGGGGCCTGCGTCTCGTATGTCGATGATTCCCACGTTAAGAAGAGTCTGACGACTACAACAAACCCAAGCATATGGATACCTTAATGTGTTTCTGTGCTGGACATGGTTCATTTCTTGGTGTTTTTCCGTGAAGCCATGGCTCATATCTTGAAGTGTCTCTGTGCTATCCATGGCTCATATCTTGATGTGTTTCTGTGTTGGCCATGGCTAGTGTGTGTGTGTGTGTGCTGACCATGGCTCATATCTTGGTGTGTGTCATGTTAGTCATATCTTATATCTTGGTGTGTCCGTGTTAATCAAGTCTCATATCTTTATGTGTGTATGTGTTTAGTCATATCTCATATCTTAGTGTGTATCTGTGTTAGTCATGTGTCACATCTTTGTGTGTGCATGTTTGGGTTAGTGATATCTCTATCTTTGTGTGCATGTTTATGTTAGTCATATCTCATATCTTTGTGTGTGCATGTCTGTGTATGTCACATCTCATATCCTTGTGTGTGCATGGCTATGTTAGTAACATCTCATATCTTTGTGTGTGCATGTCTATGTTGGTCATATCTCATATCTTTGTGTGTGCATGTCTATGTCAGTCATATCTCATATCTTTATGTGCATGTCTATGTTAGTCATGTGTCATATATCTTGATGTGTGTCAGTGTTAGTCATGCCTCGTATCGCTGTGTGCATGTCTGTGTTTGTCACATCTCATATCTTTGTGTGTGCATGTCTGTGTTAGTCACCTCTAGTGACTCGGGCAGATGGTGCTCGTAAACCTGGGAGGGCCGACCATCTAAGGGCAGAATCCCCCTACAGAAAAGATCATCTGCTGCCTTGCAGGAAGATTGGGGACTAAGCAAACCTGAATAAATTGCTGGCTGAAATCGGATGCACTGGGCCACTGGTGCAGAACACAGTGCAACGTTTTAACGGGTGTTCAATCAGAGTGGATCTGGCAAACTCTAATTGTGATGTTCTGTCTGTGGGGGCGATCAACACACTTAACCTGACAGCTGACTTCATGTGAGAGTCTGGAATCCTACTCTGATTGAGTCCTGATCGCAGAAAGAGAGATATATATATATCTTTATGCTGTAATGTGAATGTACATTGCTGATAGTTAAAGCCACATGTATAATATGGAATTACCAAAAATTGTAACTCTCTTATAGCGGTAGGGCGTTGAACCTATACAATTTGAAATAAATATGGACTTGATACTCACGTAGAAAGAAACACGTCGCTGAACACTCACACTGACTCTAAACAAATCCTCAGTTTGAAATATGAAACTTGCTAATTAATGATGACATACTTGACTTAACACTATGACTATAAATCCTCAGTTCTCCTACAATTTATTTCCAAAGTAGAAAAGTTTCAGTTTCAAACCGAAAGTCTCTACTACAATACTCTACTAACCTTTCTATTGGTCAGATCGAAAGTGATATAATGACGTAGTACGTATATAATTTAACTTGTCACACAAGCGCTACAGACGCTCTAAGTTTGTGTTTTGACCACGATAAGGCTAATTTTAGTCAATTATCGTGAAAAAAAAAAATCCGCGAGTTGCCGCTGTCATTCAAAATAAATACGCTAGAAATTCCGCCAGGCGGATTCATTATTTTTTTGGCCGCTGGTCCAATTCCGCTAGATCTAGTGGAAAATCCGCTAAGTTGGCAACCCTGAACCTGGGAGCATTACAATTACCCGTGTAATGCCAGTGAAACATTGTTGAATCAACATTGTTAAAGTATCGTTAGCAATGAACTGTGTGGTCTTGTGTACCTTGTGACCCTTTCATCTTACGTTGACACAAAGGTTAGTTTATGTTTGCATAGACAGACAAGGAGATTCCCCATATCAGAGGAAAAATAAAATAAACAATATGAGTTTTCTTGAAAGCTGGCAAAATTTATGAAAAAAAAAAACAGCTCCATTTATACAATAGCATAGTACTTTTAACAACAAGCAGATTTTTGTGTGTGATCCCACATCAAAGTAAACAAATCCAACACTTGAGGGGTCTCTGGAAGAGATAATTAGAAAGGTATAGGAAGGGAAGTAGGGGGGAGGAAGGTTGGTAAACTCTCAAATTGCAAGAATTCATGTTCAGGTAGTAACTTTGAGGATGGTATTGTAATCTAGAGTTATGTGGAGTTCTCTCCCTTGTCTTAGTATTTCTCTTGTAAGAGATTGTGAAGCTGAGACATGCACTACATACATCACATTTATAAGTTATCATTTCTGTTGTAAGAGATTGTGAAGCTGAGACATGCACTACATACATCACATTTATAAGTTATCATTTCTGTTGTAAGAGATTGTGAAGCTGAGACATGCACTACATACATCACATTTATAAGTTATCATTTCTCTTGTAAGAGATTGTGAAGCTGAGACATGCACTACATACATCACATTTATAAGTTATCATTTCTGTTGTAAGAGATTGTGAAGCTAAGACATACACTACATACATCACATTTATAAGTTATCATTTCTGTTGTAAGAGATTGTGAAGCTAAGACATACACTACATACATCACATTTATAAGTTATCATTTCTGTTGTAAGAGATTGTGAAGCTAAGACATACACTACATACATCACATTTATAAGTTATCATTTCTGTTGTAAGAGATTGTTAAGCTAAGACATACACTACATACATCACATTTATAAGTTATCATTTCTGTTGTAAGAGATTGTTAAGCTAAGACATACACTACATACATCACATTTATAAGTTATCATTTCTGTTGTAAGAGATTGTTAAGCTAAGACATACACTACATACATCACATTTATAAGGTATCATTTCTGTTGTAAGAGATTGTTAAGCTAAGACATGCACTACATACATCACATTTATAAGTTATCATTTCTGTTGTAAGAGATTGTTAAGCTAAGACATACACTACATACATCACATTTATAAGTTATCATTTCTGTTGTAAGAGATTGTTGAGCTAAGACATACACTACATACATCACATTTATAAGTTATCATTTCTGTTGTAAGAGATTGTTAAGCTAAGACATACACTACATACATCACATTTATAAGTTATCATTTCTGTTGTAAGAGATTGTTAAGCTAAGACATGCACTACATACATCACATTTATAAGTTATCATTTCTGTTGTAAGAGATTGTTAAGCTAAGACATGCACTACATACATCACATTTATAAGTTATCATTTCTGTTGTAAGAGATTGTTAAGCTGAGTAAAACATACACTACATACATCACATTTATAAGTTATCATTTCTGTTGTAAGAGATTGTTAAGCTAAAACATGCACTACATACATCACATTTATAAGTTATCATTTCTGTTGTAAGAGATTGTTAAGCTGAGTAAAACATGCACTACATACATCACATTTATAAGTTATCATTTCTGTTGTAAGAGATTGTGAAGCTAAGACATACACTACATACATCACATTTATAAGTTATCATTTCTGTTGTAAGAGATTGTGAAGCTAAGACATGCACTACATACATCACATTTATAAGTTATCATTTCTGTTGTAAGAGATTGTTAAGCTAAGACATGCACTACATACATCACATTTATAAGTTATCATTTCTGTTGTAAGAGATTGTTAAGTTAAAACATGCACTACATACATCACATTTATAAGTTATCTCTCCTTAAAGTGCTCTCTTAGTTATCTTTGGATGACCACAGTTTGAACAATTTAAAAAACACAAATTATATTTGTAAAGCTTCTCTCCTGTATGTTTTCTCTAGTGGACTATTAGATTCCTAATAATAATAAAACTTACAGCACACATCACCTTTGTAAGGTTTATCTCCTGTATGTTTTCTCTTATGCACAATTACTAACACCATGCACAGCTCACTTGGAGGGCTTTTCTTAAGGATTTCCTTATTTGAAAGGCTCCTGTCCTGTACATTTTCTCTTGTGGTCTATTAGACCACCACCTTGTGTAAAACTTACACCACAAACATCACATTTGTAAGGCTTCTCTCCTGTATGTTTTCTTTTGTGCACTACTAGACTACTACTTTGAGTAAAACTTACATCACATTAGTAAGGTTTCTCTCTCCTGTATGTTTTCTCTTGTGCACAATTAGATTGCTACTTTGAGTAAAACTTACACCACACACATCACATTTGTAAGGCTTCTCTCCTGTATGTTTTCTCTTGTGCACTATTAGACTGCCACGTTCAGTAAAACTAACACCACACACATCACATTTGTAAGGCTTCTCTCCTGTATGTTTTCTCTTGTGCACTGTTAGACTGCCACTTTCAGTAAAGCTTGAACCACACACATCACATCGGTAAGGCTTCTCTCTTGTATGTTTTCTCTTGTGTCTTGTTAAATGGCCACTTTGAGTAAAATTAACACCACACACATCACATTTGTAAGGCTTCTCTCCTGAATGTTTTCTCTTGTGGACTTTTAGAATGCTACTAGCAGTAAAACTTACACCACACACATCACATTTGTAAGGCTTCTCTCCTGTATGTTTTCTCTTGTGTCTTATTAGACTGCAATTTTTAGTAAAACTTATACCACACACATCACATTTGTAAGGCTTCTCTCCTGTATGTTTTCTCTTGCATGTTCTCAGTTCTGTATCTTGATAATCATCACAACGAGTCAAATAAACTTGAGACTGAAACACCTTCTCTTTCCCTATCACTTGTCTAGGATTACTGTTATTTACCACCTGGAGATTAGTATCTTGACTGCAGCCATCACCTTGACCTGCCTGAGAAGAAGCAGAGATTAAAATATAAAAATAAATCATCAATTTAAATGTTGAAGTGGGATGTAACTCTTATAGTCTAAAATATTGTCTTTGTTTATTTTGAAGCTTTGAATTGTGGGAATAAAACTATAACATTTGTATGTGACAATCTAAATGAGTGACTGATCCTGTTGTGTGTGCAAATAGTAACATCAATATCTTAATATCAATAGATGACTACACGTGTTGTTAGCTGTAATTGTGTACTTTACCTCAGCATTATCAATATAGACAAAAGGTCCATGCTCAGGGCAACTTCCTTCAAATTTCTGCTGACATTTCTCACAATCTGAACAAAGAAATGGATTATCAATGCAGTGGTTTTAACATACAGACTGACAAAGATGGCAGTGTGAAATGAGATACAAAGTGGGAAATAATTGTCAATGTGAACTGACCAAGTAAAAACAGACATACTCAAGTTGTCAGATAAACTTACATAGAAAACTGTCATTGTCAGGACAAGAAAGAGATGGAGAATTAGTCTGTTCCATCTTAATAACAGTGGACACATCACTTTCTTCCTCTCTGCTTTCTTCCATCTTTACTGTCTGACCCTGGAAATATTATTTTGTACATTTAGAACACATCACAAGTAAAATAAAATAGAATTATGGGAGCACATAAACATATACAGCTGGGTAAATCATACAACAATGGTAAAGGACCAAGCAATGTTAATGGATTAAAAAGCAGAACTGCAATTAAAAGTATGACAATTAACACATTTGATGTCCAAGGAAAGGAAGAATAAATTGTGGAAGAAATGGAGTTAAAAAAAAATAGAAACAGCAGATATTATTTCACTAATGAGTGAAAAGTACAAAATAAGATCAGCATGTATTAAATAACTGCAAAAATGTACCTTTAAACATTAGGGAGTTAAAGAGATAGAAAGATTAGGCGGGTTCATTTACACACCCTGACATGGCTAGTTAGATAGCAGACATTGCCTACTGGTCAGAAGGAAAAATTACTGTGTACATTAAAGAGAAAAAGAGATATAGAAAACACATTCAAATATATCCTCCTTGCAATGAAACTTATAATAAGGAAGAATATGAAGAAAGTTAATATTTTAAAAAATCAAAGAAATGGACAGAATTCTAACAGAATATGAGCAGGGACTTTAAGACAGCCATGAGAGATCTCTACAAAGCAGCAAAAGCAACAAGAGCGAAAAAAGAAAACCACAACCCTACTAAGCTCCTAAATGACAAAGATGGCAGCCAATATAAACTAATCAACATATGCAACAGAGTTGGAATATTTTGAAGACCTATTAAACATGGCACCAACTAGAAAAAAAGTCTGAGACCAATATTAGAAATACAGTTAAACGATTCTCAAATGGGGTTCAGAAAAAAAAACAGATGTACTGAAGCTCTATTAATTTTAAAACAGTTAGCAGAAAAGACGACAGAACACAATCAAAACTTGTACATAGCTTTCATTGACCTTGGAAAAAGGGTTCAACCGACTGTGGGAGATACTAACAACATACGGAGTAAACCAACAACTAACCAACCTAATTACAAGTCTCTACATCAACAGCAGCTGCACAGTCAGAACAGCAGCAGGCTACACAGACCACTTCGAAGTTAGATCAGGTGTAAGACAGGGGTGCATACTATCCCCCCCCCCCTTATATCTATTACATACATGGACTGTATATGTAAGTTAGCCAACCCATCAGAGACAGGGGAGATCAATGAGCTTTTATTTGCAGACGATCAGGCACTAATACATGAAACAATAGAAGACCTACAAGAACACTTAAACAAACTCAACATCTCAGGCACAAAATACAACATGAAAATCAACATCAACAAAACAGAAATCATGAATGTCGCCAAAATAAGTAGAACATCAACCTAACTATAGACAACTAAAACAAGTTGAGGAATCTAACTGCCCGGGAAGTCTAGTGACAAGTGAAAATTTGTAAACAGCAGAGATCGAATCAAGATGCAACAAAGCTTGTGAAATCATCGGACAGTAATTACCACTGTTGTCCAAAAAGGAAATAACTCTGGAGGCAAAATGGACATTATACAATACAATCTTCACCCCAACATTGTGCTATCAGTGCCAACCCTGGACCCCAGATGCAAGAACAATAAGAAAAATAACCTCTTCTGAGATGGAATATGTTAGATGAATGACAGGAAACAGCCTCAGAGATAAGATCAGAAATGAAGAATTGAGAAAAAAGCTAGGAATAGTTCCTGCCATAGAATATATAAAGAAACAACAGAAGAAATAGTTTGGCCAAGTGACATCCCATAGATCAAAACAACTCAACACTCCTTCAATAAATGATGCAAGAACACCAGACCCAAAGGCTGACCACGAAAAAGATGGATTGATGGAATATTAAAACACTGAGAAATGTAACAGCAGCAGAGGCGAACAGAGGAGCAAAAGACTGCAAATCATATATCCCCTCGACGCTGAAAGGCAAATGAGGAGGAAAGAAGAAGAAGAAAAACATGTTCGGCAGTTTAAGGCTGGTGACATCATCATACAGCTTGTCCTGGTGTAGCAGTGATGAGGGGCACATGAGCATTCTCTGTTCATCAAATGTTGGGTATGATTGTAGCTGATGTTCAGTGGTCATTTTGTCTGTGCTACAGTCACATTCATCAAATGTTGGGTATGATTGTAGCAGATGTTCAGTGGTCATTTTGTCTGTGCTACAGTCACATTCATCATATGTTGGGTATGATTGTAGCTGATGTTCAGTGGTCATTTTGTCTGTGCTACAATCACATTCATCATATGTTGGGTATGATTGTAGCAGATGTTCAGTGGTCATTTTGTTTGTGCTACAGTCACATTCATCAAATGTTGGGTATGATTGTAGCTGATGTTCAGTGGTCATTTTGTCTGTGCTACAGTCACATTCATCATATGTTGGGTATGATTGTAGCTGATGTTCAGTGGTCATTTTGTCTGTGCTACAGTCACATTCATCATATGCTGGGTATGATTGTAGCAGATGTTCAGTGGTCATTTTGTTTGTGCTACAGTCACATTCATCAAATGTTGGGTATGATTGTAGCAGATGTTCAGTGGTCATTTTGTCTGTGCTACAGTCACATTCATCATATGTTGGGTATGATTGTAGCAGATGTTCAGTGGTCATTTTGTCTGTGCTACAGTCACATTCATCATATGCTGGGTATGATTGTAGCAGATGTTCAGTGGTCATTTTGTCTGTGCTACAGTCACATTCATCATATGCTGGGTATGATTGTAGCAGATGTTCAGTGGTCATTTTGTTTGTGCTACAGTCACATTCATCATATGCTGGGTATGATTGTAGCAGATGTTCAGTGGTCATTTTGTTTGTGCTACAGTCACATTCATCAAATGTTGGGTATGATTGTAGAAGATGTTCAGTGGTCATTTTGTTTGTGCTACAGTCACATTCATCAAATGTTGGGTATGATTGTAGCAGATGTTCAGTGGTCATTTTGTCTGTGCCACAGTCACATTCATCATATGCTGGGTATGATTGTAGCAGATGTTCAGTGGTCATTTTGTCTGTGCTACAGTCACATTCATCATATGCTGGGTATGATTGTAGCAGATGTTCAGTGGTCATTTTGTCTGTGCTACAGTCACATTCATCATATGCTGGGTATGATTGTAGCAGATGTTCAGTGGTCATTTTGTTTGTGCTACAGTCACATTCATCAAATGTTAGGTATGATTGTAGCAGATGTTCAGTGGTCATTTTGTCTGTGCCACAGTCACATTCATCAAATGTTGGGTATGATTGTAGCAGATGTTCAGTGGTCATTTTGTCTGCGCTACAGTCACATTCATCAAATGTTGGGTATGATTTTAGCAGATGTTCAGTGGTCATTTTGATTTCATTTTACTCATTTTCATTAAATTTGTTCTTTTTTCTTTTTTTTTTCCTAAGGAGAGACAAAATGTACTGGCTGTGAGACATCAAACAAACTGTTGTAACATGAGATAGGCAGCGAACAATACTACAAGGAAGCCAAACACACAGCTGGACTGACAGACTGATGGCCGCTGTGTTAATGAAACACATCCGGTAGCCATGCTGCTATGGATTGATTTTAGGCCAAAAAAAAAATCTAAACCAGGAAATTATGACAGCATCTGATTCCCATGTCACTGCTTGGGTATACAAATGGCTGTGTCACAAAAGTTCAAAGGAAATCTTTTCTGAACTCCAAATATAACAATTAAGTGGTAGTAATTTTTACAAATGTGAAAATGCATGAGATAGATAGGTAATGTAATCTAGGGTTAAAATGGAGCAAACTTCGGTATCCCTGTTTGGTTTATAAACATAATAATATTGTTACAAACAGGTAAATAAACAAACTCACATCACCAGCAAGTTGTTTTTTAATGTAATCTCGAAGAAATGGAATATTTGCTTCCATTTTTACTTTCACCTTGGCCTAAGCATATAAAAAAATGAAGTCAATATTTACATTATTGGTTGCTTCAATTTTTGTTGATCTACACAAGGTGTTCAATGTTTGAGACTCTAGATATTGAGATTCATGTTTTGTTGATCTACACAGGGTGTTGAACATTTGAGACTCTAGATATTAAGATTCAAGTTTTGTTGATCTACACAAGGTGTTCAATATTTGAGACTCTAGATATTGAGATTCAAGTTTTGTTGATCTACACAAGGTGTTCAATGTTTGAGACTCTAGATATTGAGATTCAAGTTTTGTTGATCTACACAAGGTGTTGAATATTTGAGACTCTAGATATTGAGATTCAAGTTTTGTTGATCTACACAGGGTGTTCAATATTTGAGACTCTAGATATTGAGATTCAAGTTTTGTTGATCTACACAAGGTGTTCAATATTTGAGACTCTAGATATTGAGATTCAAGTTTTGTTGATCTACACAAGGTGTTGAATATTTGAGACTCTAGATATTGAGATTCAAGTTTTGTTGATCTACACAGGGTGTTCAATATTTGAGACTCTAGATATTGAGATTCAGGTTTTGTTCATCTACACAAGGTGTTGAATATTTGAAACTAGAAATTAAGATAAACAAACAAATTTGAGAAAACCAGCAGATATTAGGTCCCTATCGAAACACCTACCTGTCTGTCTATCTATCATAGGGAGAAATCTAAAAAACAAAAAAAATGATAAAAATTGTATTAAAGCTTTACATAATTAATGAACGACGCAAATTTGAATGACATTTCAGCTCAATAAGCCTTCAGCAGGAACAATAAACACACATATAGATATGTCATCATCATCATCAAGTACCAGGCCTGCTGGTGTAGGTGATCATGTCTCTCCACAACTTTCAATCTTGACAGTTATTTATTATTTCTGTTGTTGACCTTCTGCCAAGCCATTCTCTTAAGCTGTCTGGTATCTTTTCTCTTTGCCACTCTCTATCACTTTGTCCCTCAATTTTCCCAGTTGTTAAAATATATTCCAGCTGTTCTCTTCTCAGTACATAGCTAAAAAATGATGATTGTTTCTTCCTAATTTTGGAAATTAGCTCTCTTTTTGCTCTGGCCTCTTTCAGAACATATATATATTTATGTAAGTAAATAAAATGAGCCCTACATAGCAAACTTACAATGAAGTATCTAAAATAATACCTAACTTTCATGTCTGTCTGTTTACCTACCTATCTACTTATCTATCTATCTTCTATGTACATATCTATCTTTTCTGTATATCTGTTTGTCTTTTCTGTATGTATGTCTGTCTTTTATGTACAAACAACAAAATGAACAGATAAATAAACTCGACACAGAGGGGAAGATATTAAAGGGAACAACAAAATGAACAGATAAATAAACTCGACACAGAGGGGAAGATATGAAAGGGAACAACAAAATGAACAGATAAATAAACTCGACACAGAGGGGAAGATATGAAAGGGAACAACAAAATGAACAGATAAATAAACTCGACACAGAGGGGAAGATATGAAAGGGAACAACAAAATGCACAGATAAATAAACTCGACACAGAGGGGAAGATATGAAAGGGAACAACAAAATGCACAGATAAATAAACTCGACACAGAGGGGAAGATATGAAAGGGAACAACAAAATGCACAGATAAATAAACTCGACACAGAGGGGAAGATATGAAAGGGAACAACAAAATGCACAGATAAATAAACTCGACACAGAGGGGAAGATATGAAAGGGAACAACAAAATGCACAGATAAATAAACTCGACACAGAGGGGAAGATATGAAAGGGAACAACAAAATGAACAGATAAATAAACTCGACACAGAGGGGAAGATATGAAAGGGAACAACAAAATGCACAGAAAGAGACATAAAGTTCCATTAGAGACAAGTAAAAACAAATGAAACCCTAAGGTTTGAAAAAAAAAAAATATGGCAATCTATGAGAAGGTTCTCAAGAATGAACCAACTCTGGTCATCCAAGGAGCATGAGATAATGTTGATGTATAAGGGACATCAGGAACACTGAAGTTGGCTGTCACCAAAGTACCAGTGAGACAAAAAATGTAGCTCAAATATTCCCAGAAACAATCACCCAAACATTTACCCATTTTACCAACATAAACAACTCTGAAAGACAAGAGAGAAAACTTCAAAGTGATGCAAACCAAAAAGGACCTAGAGCACTCTGCTGGCACCCATATCTACTCTTCCCCAGGTTCAATGTCCCCAAGTGGACAAATCTGTTGAACACTGTCCTCAGCCAGCACCATCCATGATTTTCTCCTTTTGAGCCTGCTGCCCTTTCTCTTACCAATCTCACTGTACAACAAAATACTTCCACAATGTGATAAAGTACATCTGTTACTGCAAGTCTTTAATACCAAACTATCAACTCACTTGATTTTCTGGTTCTTCTTTTATATTTTCCACTTTAATCAAATTCTGAGTTTCCATATTTCTGTCAGTCTGAGAATGAAAGAATAAGGTCTCATGTTAGTGAGAGCAAATACTGGAATAATGAGACCAATGAAGGACACAATGAACATAGCTATATTTAATACGAACATTTGAACTGTCAAATCTTTCACTATTGACAACATGAGCCTGTTAAATAATGAACAGGTAATTCCTATGAATAAAAACAATCTGATATACAAATTTTCGAGAACATGCATAAAACTTAATTTTATTTTGATGGAAGTCACAACAGAAAATAAACAACAAAGTAATTCACTATGTACATGATGGCAATATTGTGTACACTTTGATGGTGAATTAAATTTGTTGAAGTTTTGAGTGGCAAACAAAACAGTAAGTCACCAAAATATGACTCTGAAACCATCACAAGAACTGTAGTGAGATAGAATTTGGGTGGAAAGTGAATGAGAGAAAGACCAAAGATATCATACTAGTTGGAAAGTGAATAAGAGGAAGACTAAAGACTTCCCAGTAGTTGGAAAGTGAATAAGATGAAGACTAAAGACTTCCCAGTAGTTGGAAAGTGAATAAGATGAAGACCGAAGACAACCTAGTATTTGGTAAGTAAATGAGAGAAAGATCAAAGACAACCTAGTTGTTGGAAAGAAAAGTGAATAAAATGAAGGCCACAGAAAACCTGGTAGTTGGTAAGTGAATGAGAGGAAGATCAAAGATAACCTAGTTGTTGGAAAGAAAAGTGAATAAAATGAAGACCACAGAAAACTGGTAGTTGGTAAGTGAATGAGAGGAAGATCAAATATAACCTGGTAGCTGGTAAGTGAATGAGAGGAAAACCAAAGATAACCTGGTAGTTGGTAAGTAAATGAGAGGAAGACCAAAGATAACCTGGTAGTTGGTAAGTAAATGAGAGGAAGACCAAAGATAACCTGGTAGTTGGTAAGTAAATGAGAGGAAAACCAAAGATAACCTGGTAGTTGGTAAGTAAATGAGAGGAAGACCAAAGATAACCTGGTAGTTGGTAAGTGAATGAGAGGAAGACCAAAGATAACCTGGTAGTTGGTAAGTAAATGAGAGGAAGACCAAAGATAACCTGGTAGTTGGTAAGTAAATGAGAGGAAGACCAAAGAGAACCTGGTAGTTGGTAAGTAAATGAGAGGAAGATCAAAGAGAACCTGGTAGTTGGTAAGTGAATGAGAGAAAAACCAAAGAGAACCTGGTAGTTGGTAAGTAAATGAGAGGAAGACCAAATATAACCTGGTAGTTGGTAAGTAAATGAGAGGAAGACCAAAGATAACCTGGTACATGTAGTTGGTAAGTGAATGAGAGAAAAACCAAAGAGAACCTGGTAGTTGGTAAGTAAATGAGAGAAAAACCAAAGACAACCTGGTAGTTGGTAAGTGAATGAGAGAAAAACCAAAGAGAACCTGGTAGTTGGTAAGTGAATGAGAGAAAAACCAAATATAACCTGGTAGTTGGTAAGTAAATGAGAGAAAAACCAAAGAGAACCTGGTAGTTAGTAAGTAAATGAGAGAAAGACCAAAGATAACCTGGTAGTTGGTAAGTGAATGAGAGAAAAACCAAAGATAACCTGGTAGTTGGTAAGTAAATGAGAGAAAAACCAAAGATAACCTGGTAGTTGGTAAGTAAATGAGAGAAAGACCAAAGATAACCTGGTAGTTGGTAAGTAAATGAGAGAAAAACCAAAGATAACCTGGCAGTTGGTAAGTGAATGAGAAGAAGACCAAAGATAACCTGGTAGTTGGTAAGTGAATGAGAGGAAGACCAAAGATAACCTGGTAGTTGGTAAGTGAATGAGAGGAAGACCAAAGAGAACCTGGTAGTTGGTAAGTGAATGAGAGGAAGACCAAAGATAACCTGGTAGTTGGTAAGTGAATGAGAGGAAGACCAAAGAGAACCTGGTAGTTGGTAAGTGAATGAGATGAAGACCAAAGATAACCTGGTAGTTTTAAGTAAATGAGAGGAAGACCAAAGATAACCTGGTAGTTGGTAAGTGAATGAGAGGAAGACCAAAGATAACCTGGTAGTTTTAAGTAAATGAGAGGAAGACCAAAGAGAACCTGGTAGTTGGTAAGTGAATGAGAGGAAGACCAAAGAGAACCTGGTAGTTGGTAAGTAAATGAGAGAAAAACCAAAGATAACCTGGTAGTTGGTAAGTAAATGAGAGGAAGACCAAAGATAACCTGGTAGTTGGTAAGTAAATGAGAGAAAAACCAAAGATAACCTGGTAGTTGGTAAGTGAATGAGAAGAAGACCAAAGATAACCTGGTAGTTGGTAAGTGAATGAGAGGAAGACCAAAGATAACCTGGTAGTTGGTAAGTGAATGAGAGGAAGACCAAAGAGAACCTGGTAGTTGGTAAGTGAATGAGAGGAAGAACAAAGATAACCTGGTAGTTGGTAAGTGAATGAGAGGAAGACCAAAGAGAACCTGGTAGTTGGTAAGTGAATGAGATGAAGACCAAAGAGAACCTGGTAGTTGGTAAGTAAATGAGAGGAAGACCAAAGATAACCTGGTAGTTTTAAGTAAATGAGAGGAAGACCAAAGATAACCTGGTAGTTGGTAAGTGAATGAGAGGAAGACCAAAGATAACCTGGTAGTTGGTAAGTGAATGAGAGGAAGACCAAAGAGAACCTGGTAGTTGGTAAGTAAATGAGAGGAAGACCAAAGAGAACCTGGTACAGTAAAGTCTCGATTATCCGGAATGCTCGGGGAAGAACCCATTCTGGATAATTGAATTTTTCTGGATAATCGAGAGTAAGAAAACCAAACTCAAAATTTATGAAAAAACAACTTATTGAAAAATTGCAATGCTCAGAAATATTTAAATTCGTGTGAAATTCGCGAGCTTTCTCTATCAACATGGGTCCTGATATTGGCATTCCTTTTCTTCTTCTTTCTAAAAACCACACATAAAGGACGTCGTCGAGTTTTTCAAATTTTGGCCGCTTCATACTTCGTCTCTGGTGTATATTGTTGCTGCTTTCAGACTCCGACGCAAACTTAAACAACTCATCTTTTTGATTTCGTATGTCATATAATGTTGAAGAGGCTATGCCAAATTCAGTCATCAAAACGTTGCGATTAACGCCTTTTTCAAGTCTACTAGCGATTTCAATCTTCTGGTTCAGTGTCAATACAGTTCGCTTGCGTTTACCTTTGCGGGAAATTGAGGTGTGGTTTGCACTCGCAGAGGCCATTATTTAACACAAAAATGTATTCCGTTAAAAAGTATTCACACATGCGTTTATAGCATATCATGTATAATTTATACTGATGGAACGAATTTCAGCTTGCACAAATGTCTGAGACAAACTAACGTCAAACTCTGTATCTTACTCTTTTTGAATTTCCAGTCCGTAATTTTTGAACCCCTCCCCCTTTCTTCTCACCATCTCTATGTCACTGCACGCCGGCTGCTCAACCTTTGATTTATAATCATCAAAGTTATGGGCTCTTCAATTTTCACAAACAATACGTCTGCTTCTAATGTTCGGTCAGACTGTCAAACGCCATATTTTTGACAAATTCATGACCAACTTTAGATCTAAAGCAGGCTATGAGAAAATTAAGCAAATTTGTAAAATCATGTAGATAAGTGTTTTTGGCACGACTAAGATTTCCCGACAAAAACATTTAGTCGGGGGGAAAAGTGAAGATATAGACTGTCTGTCGCTTTTACTTGGAATATTTGGAGACACAATGTCTGGATTGAATAAAATATGTTCGCTCCTATTTGAAGTATATTACTGTAAATACACTATTGTAAACGCAATATTGTGTAATGATAGAGCCTGTAGAAGTAAGCGCAGCGCACAAACCGTGTTGTAGCGTTTTCGATTTCCGGATAAAGGCATTTAATTTAACTGAACAAAACATGATTCAAGCTTTCTCCCTATAATAATAAAAAAAAAAAAGTCCGTTAAATTGAGAATTCCGGATTATTGAGTACCGCATAATCGAGACTTTACTGTAGTTGGTAAGTAAATGAGAGGAAGACCAAAGATAACCTGGTAGTTGGTAAGTGAATGAGAGGAAGACCAAAGATAACCTGGTAGTTGGTAAGTAAATGAGAGGAAGACCAAAGAGAACCTGGTAGTAAGTGAATGAGAGGAAGACCAAAGAGAACCTGGTAGTTGGTAAGTAAATGAGAGGAAGACCAAAGAGAACCTGGTAGTAAGTGAATGAGAGGAAGACCAAAGAGAACCTGGTAGTAAGTGAATGAGAGGAAGACCAAAGATAACCTGGTAGTTGGTAAGTAAATGAGAGGAAGACCAAAGAGAACCTGGTAGTTGGTAAGTGAATGAGAGGAAGTCAAAGATAACCTGGTAGTTGGTAAGTGAATGAGAGAAAAACCAACGATAACCTGGTAGTTGGTAAGTAAATGAGAGGAAGACCAAAGAGAACCTGGTAGTTGGTAAGTAAATGAGAGGACGACCAAAGATAACCTGGTAGATGGTAAGTGAATGAGAGGAAGACCAAAGATAACCTGGTAGTTGGTAAGTAAATGAGAGGAAGATCAAAGAGAACCTGGTAGTTGGTAAGTGAAAAAGAGGAAGACCAAAGAGAACCTGGTAGTTGGTAAGTAAATGAGAGGAAGACCAAAGAGAACCTGGTAGTTGGTAAGTAAATGAGAGAAAAACCAACGATAGCCTGGTAGTTGGTAAGTGAATGAGAGGAAGACCAAAGAGAACCTGGTAGTTGGTAAGTAAATGAGAGGAAGACCAAAGATAACCTGGTAGTTGGTAAGTAAATGAGAGAAAAACCAACGATAGCCTGGTAGTTGGTAAGTGAATGAGAGGAAGATCAAAGATAACCTGGTAGTTGGTAAGTGAATGAGAGGAAGACCAAAGATAACCTGGTAGTTGGTAAGTAAATGAGAGGAAGACCAAAGATAGCCTGGTAGTTGGTAAGTGAATGAGAGGAAGACCAAAGATAACCTGGTAGTTGGTAAGTGAATGAGAGGAAGACCAAAGATAACCTGGTAGTTGGTAAGTGAATGAGAGGAAGACCAAAGAGAACCTGGTAGTTGGTAAGTGAATGAGAGGAAGACCAAAGATAACCTGGTAGTTGGTAAGTGAATGAGAGGAAGACCAAAGATAACCTGGTAGTTGGTAAGTGAATGAGAGGAAGACCAAAGATAACCTGGTAGTTGGTAAGTGAATGAGAGGAAGACCAAAGATAACCTGGTAGTTGGTAAGTAAATGAGAGGAAGACCAAAGATAACCTGGTAGTTGGTAAGTGAATGAGAGGAAGACCAAAGATAACCTGGTAGTTTTAAGTAAATGAGAGGAAGACCAAAGAGAACCTGGTAGTTGGTAAGTAAATGAGAGGAAGACCAAAGATAACCTGGTAGTTGGTAAGTGAATGAGAGGAAGACCAAAGATAACCTGGTAGTTGGTAAGTAAATGAGAGGAAGACCAAAGAGAACCTGGTAGTAAGTGAATGAAAGGAAGACGAAAGAGAACCTGGTATTTGGTAAGTAAATGAGAGGAAGACCAAAGAGAACCTGGTAGTAAGTGAATGAGAGGAAGACCAAAGAGATTGTGAAGCTAAGACATACACTACATACATCACATTTATAAGTTATCATTTCTGTTGTAAGAGATTGTGAAGCTAAGACATACACTACATACATCACATTTATAAGTTATCATTTCTGTTGTAAGAGATTGTGAAGCTAAGACATACACTACATACATCACATTTATAAGTTATCATTTCTGTTGTAAGAGATTGTTAAGCTAAGACATGCACTACATACATCACATTTATAAGTTATCATTTCTGTTGTAAGAGATTGTTAAGTTAAAACATGCACTACATACATCACATTTATAAGTTATCTCTCCTTAAAGTGCTCTCTTAGTTATCTTTGGATGACCACAGTTTGAACAATTTAAAAAACACAAATTATATTTGTAAAGCTTCTCTCCTGTATGTTTTCTCTAGTGGACTATTAGATTCCTAATAATAATAAAACTTACAGCACACATCACCTTTGTAAGGTTTATCTCCTGTATGTTTTCTCTTATGCACAATTACTAACACCATGCACAGCTCACTTGGAGGGCTTTTCTTAAGGATTTCCTTATTTGAAAGGCTCCTGTCCTGTACATTTTCTCTTGTGGTCTATTAGACCACCACCTTGTGTAAAACTTACACCACAAACATCACATTTGTAAGGCTTCTCTCCTGTATGTTTTCTTTTGTGCACTACTAGACTACTACTTTGAGTAAAACTTACATCACATTAGTAAGGTTTCTCTCTCCTGTATGTTTTCTCTTGTGCACAATTAGATTGCTACTTTGAGTAAAACTTACACCACACACATCACATTTGTAAGGCTTCTCTCCTGTATGTTTTCTCTTGTGCACTATTAGACTGCCACGTTCAGTAAAACTAACACCACACACATCACATTTGTAAGGCTTCTCTCCTGTATGTTTTCTCTTGTGCACTGTTAGACTGCCACTTTCAGTAAAGCTTGAACCACACACATCACATCGGTAAGGCTTCTCTCTTGTATGTTTTCTCTTGTGTCTTGTTAAATGGCCACTTTGAGTAAAATTAACACCACACACATCACATTTGTAAGGCTTCTCTCCTGAATGTTTTCTCTTGTGGACTTTTAGAATGCTACTAGCAGTAAAACTTACACCACACACATCACATTTGTAAGGCTTCTCTCCTGTATGTTTTCTCTTGTGTCTTATTAGACTGCAATTTTTAGTAAAACTTATACCACACACATCACATTTGTAAGGCTTCTCTCCTGTATGTTTTCTCTTGCATGTTCTCAGTTCTGTATCTTGATAATCATCACAACGAGTCAAATAAACTTGAGACTGAAACACCTTCTCTTTCCCTATCACTTGTCTAGGATTACTGTTATTTACCACCTGGAGATTAGTATCTTGACTGCAGCCATCACCTTGACCTGCCTGAGAAGAAGCAGAGATTAAAATATAAAAATAAATCTTCAATTTAAATGTTGAAGTGGGATGTAACTCTTATAGTCTAAAATATTGTCTTTGTTTATTTTGAAGCTTTGAATTGTGGGAATAAAACTATAACATTTGTATGTGACAATCTAAATGAGTGACTGATCCTGTTGTGTGTGCAAATAGTAACATCAATATCTTAATATCAATAGATGACTACACGTGTTGTTAGCTGTAATTGTGTACTTTACCTCAGCATTATCAATATAGACAAAAGGTCCATGCTCAGGGCAACTTCCTTCAAATTTCTGCTGACATTTCTCACAATCTGAACAAAGAAATGGATTATCAATGCAGTGGTTTTAACATACAGACTGACAAAGATGGCAGTGTGAAATGAGATACAAAGTGGGAAATAATTGTCAATGTGAACTGACCAAGTAAAAACAGACATACTCAAGTTGTCAGATAAAACTTACATAGAAAACTGTCATTGTCAGGACAAGAAAGAGATGGAGAATTAGTCTGTTCCATCTTAATAACAGTGGACACATCACTTTCTTCCTCTCTGCTTTCTTCCATCTTTACTGTCTGACCCTGGAAATATTATTTTGTACATTTAGAACACATCACAAGTAAAATAAAATAGAATTATGGGAGCACATAAACATATACAGCTGGGTAAATCATACAACAATGGTAAAGGACCAAGCAATGTTAATGGATTAAAAAGCAGAACTGCAATTAAAAGTATGACAATTAACACATTTGATGTCCAAGGAAAGGAAGAATAAATTGTGGAAGAAATGGAGTTAAAAAAAATAGAAACAGCAGATATTATTTCACTAATGAGTGAAAAGTACAAAATAAGATCAGCATGTATTAAATAACTGCAAAAATGTACCTTTAAACATTAGGGAGTTAAAGAGATAGAAAGATTAGGCGGGTTCATTTACACACCCTGACATGGCTAGTTAGATAGCAGACATTGCCTACTGGTCAGAAGGAAAAATTACTGTGTACATTAAAGAGAAAAAGAGATATAGAAAACACATTCAAATATATCCTCCTTGCAATGAAACTTATAATAAGGAAGAATATGAAGAAAGTTAATATTTTAAAAAATCAAAGAAATGGACAGAATTCTAACAGAATATGAGCAGGGACTTTAAGACAGCCATGAGAGATCTCTACAAAGCAGCAAAAGCAACAAGAGCGAAAAAAGAAAACCACAACCCTACTAAGCTCCTAAATGACAAAGATGGCAGCCAATATAAACTAATCAACATATGCAACAGAGTTGGAATATTTTGAAGACCTATTAAACATGGCACCAACTAGAAAAAAAGTCTGAGACCAATATTAGAAATACAGTTAAACGATTCTCAAATGGGGTTCAGAAAAAAAAACAGATGTACTGAAGCTCTATTAATTTTAAAACAGTTAGCAGAAAAGACGACAGAACACAATCAAAACTTGTACATAGCTTTCATTGACCTTGGAAAAAGGGTTCAACCGACTGTGGGAGATACTAACAACATACGGAGTAAACCAACAACTAACCAACCTAATTACAAGTCTCTACATCAACAGCAGCTGCACAGTCAGAACAGCAGCAGGCTACACAGACCACTTCGAAGTTAGATCAGGTGTAAGACAGGGGTGCATACTATCCCCCCCCCCCTTATATCTATTACATACATGGACTGTATATGTAAGTTAGCCAACCCATCAGAGACAGGGGAGATCAATGAGCTTTTATTTGCAGACGATCAGGCACTAATACATGAAACAATAGAAGACCTACAAGAACACTTAAACAAACTCAACATCTCAGGCACAAAATACAACATGAAAATCAACATCAACAAAACAGAAATCATGAATGTCGCCAAAAATAAGTAGAACATCAACCTAACTATAGACAACTAAAACAAGTTGAGGAATCTAACTGCCCGGGAAGTCTAGTGACAAGTGAAAATTTGTAAACAGCAGAGATCGAATCAAGATGCAACAAAGCTTGTGAAATCATCGGACAGTAATTACCACTGTTGTCCAAAAAGGAAATAACTCTGGAGGCAAAATGGACATTATACAATACAATCTTCACCCCAACATTGTGCTATCAGTGTCAACCCTGGACCCCAGATGCAAGAACAATAAGAAAAATAACCTCTTCTGAGATGGAATATGTTAGATGAATGACAGGAAACAGCCTCAGAGATAAGATCAGAAATGAAGAATTGAGAAAAAAGCTAGGAATAGTTCCTGCCATAGAATATATAAAGAAACAACAGAAGAAATAGTTTGGCCAAGTGACATCCCATAGATCAAAACAACTCAACACTCCTTCAATAAATGATGCAAGAACACCAGACCCAAAGGCTGACCACGAAAAAGATGGATTGATGGAATATTAAAACACTGAGAAATGTAACAGCAGCAGAGGCGAACAGAGGAGCAAAAGACTGCAAATCATATATCCCCTCGACGCTGAAAGGCAAATGAGGAGGAAAGAAGAAGAAGAAAAACATGTTCGGCAGTTTAAGGCTGGTGACATCATCATACAGCTTGTCCTGGTGTAGCAGTGATGAGGGGCACATGAGCATTCTCTGTTCATCAAATGTTGGGTATGATTGTAGCTGATGTTCAGTGGTCATTTTGTCTGTGCTACAGTCACATTCATCAAATGTTGGGTATGATTGTAGCAGATGTTCAGTGGTCATTTTGTCTGTGCTACAGTCACATTCATCATATGTTGGGTATGATTGTAGCTGATGTTCAGTGGTCATTTTGTCTGTGCTACAATCACATTCATCATATGTTGGGTATGATTGTAGCAGATGTTCAGTGGTCATTTTGTTTGTGCTACAGTCACATTCATCAAATGTTGGGTATGATTGTAGCTGATGTTCAGTGGTCATTTTGTCTGTGCTACAGTCACATTCATCATATGTTGGGTATGATTGTAGCTGATGTTCAGTGGTCATTTTGTCTGTGCTACAGTCACATTCATCATATGCTGGGTATGATTGTAGCAGATGTTCAGTGGTCATTTTGTTTGTGCTACAGTCACATTCATCAATGTTGGGTATGATTGTAGCAGATGTTCAGTGGTCATTTTGTCTGTGCTACAGTCACATTCATCATATGTTGGGTATGATTGTAGCAGATGTTCAGTGGTCATTTTGTCTGTGCTACAGTCACATTCATCATATGCTGGGTATGATTGTAGCAGATGTTCAGTGGTCATTTTGTCTGTGCTACAGTCACATTCATCATATGCTGGGTATGATTGTAGCAGATGTTCAGTGGTCATTTTGTTTGTGCTACAGTCACATTCATCATATGCTGGGTATGATTGTAGCAGATGTTCAGTGGTCATTTTGTTTGTGCTACAGTCACATTCATCAAATGTTGGGTATGATTGTAGAAGATGTTCAGTGGTCATTTTGTTTGTGCTACAGTCACATTCATCAAATGTTGGGTATGATTGTAGCAGATGTTCAGTGGTCATTTTGTCTGTGCCACAGTCACATTCATCATATGCTGGGTATGATTGTAGCAGATGTTCAGTGGTCATTTTGTCTGTGCTACAGTCACATTCATCATATGCTGGGTATGATTGTAGCAGATGTTCAGTGGTCATTTTGTCTGTGCTACAGTCACATTCATCATATGCTGGGTATGATTGTAGCAGATGTTCAGTGGTCATTTTGTTTGTGCTACAGTCACATTCATCAAATGTTAGGTATGATTGTAGCAGATGTTCAGTGGTCATTTTGTCTGTGCCACAGTCACATTCATCAAATGTTGGGTATGATTGTAGCAGATGTTCAGTGGTCATTTTGTCTGCGCTACAGTCACATTCATCAAATGTTGGGTATGATTTTAGCAGATGTTCAGTGGTCATTTTGATTTCATTTTACTCATTTTCATTAAATTTGTTCTTTTTTCTTTTTTTTTTCCTAAGGAGAGACAAAATGTACTGGCTGTGAGACATCAAACAAACTGTTGTAACATGAGATAGGCAGCGAACAATACTACAAGGAAGCCAAACACACAGCTGGACTGACAGACTGATGGCCGCTGTGTTAATGAAACACATCCGGTAGCCATGCTGCTATGGATTGATTTTAGGCCAAAAAAAAAAATCTAAACCAGGAAATTATGACAGCATCTGATTCCCATGTCACTGCTTGGGTATACAAATGGCTGTGTCACAAAAGTTCAAAGGAAATCTTTTCTGAACTCCAAATATAACAATTAAGTGGTAGTAATTTTTACAAATGTGAAAATGCATGAGATAGATAGGTAATGTAATCTAGGGTTAAAATGGAGCAAACTTCGGTATCCCTGTTTGGTTTATAAACATAATAATATTGTTACAAACAGGTAAATAAACAAACTCACATCACCAGCAAGTTGTTTTTTAATGTAATCTCGAAGAAATGGAATATTTGCTTCCATTTTTACTTTCACCTTGGCCTAAGCATATAAAAAAATGAAGTCAATATTTACATTATTGGTTGCTTCAATTTTTGTTGATCTACACAAGGTGTTCAATGTTTGAGACTCTAGATATTGAGATTCATGTTTTGTTGATCTACACAGGGTGTTGAACATTTGAGACTCTAGATATTAAGATTCAAGTTTTGTTGATCTACACAAGGTGTTCAATATTTGAGACTCTAGATATTGAGATTCAAGTTTTGTTGATCTACACAAGGTGTTCAATGTTTGAGACTCTAGATATTGAGATTCAAGTTTTGTTGATCTACACAAGGTGTTGAATATTTGAGACTCTAGATATTGAGATTCAAGTTTTGTTGATCTACACAGGGTGTTCAATATTTGAGACTCTAGATATTGAGATTCAAGTTTTGTTGATCTACACAAGGTGTTCAATATTTGAGACTCTAGATATTGAGATTCAAGTTTTGTTGATCTACACAAGGTGTTGAATATTTGAGACTCTAGATATTGAGATTCAAGTTTTGTTGATCTACACAGGGTGTTCAATATTTGAGACTCTAGATATTGAGATTCAGGTTTTGTTCATCTACACAAGGTGTTGAATATTTGAAACTAGAAATTAAGATAAACAAACAAATTTGAGAAAACCAGCAGATATTAGGTCCCTATCGAAACACCTACCTGTCTGTCTATCTATCATAGGGAGAAATCTAAAAAACAAAAAAAATGATAAAAATTGTATTAAAGCTTTACATAATTAATGAACGACGCAAATTTGAATGACATTTCAGCTCAATAAGCCTTCAGCAGGAACAATAAACACACATATAGATATGTCATCATCATCATCAAGTACCAGGCCTGCTGGTGTAGGTGATCATGTCTCTCCACAACTTTCAATCTTGACAGTTATTTATTATTTCTGTTGTTGACCTTCTGCCAAGCCATTCTCTTAAGCTGTCTGGTATCTTTTCTCTTTGCCACTCTCTATCACTTTGTCCCTCAATTTTCCCAGTTGTTAAAATATATTCCAGCTGTTCTCTTCTCAGTACATAGCTAAAAATGATGATTGTTTCTTCCTAATTTTGGAAATTAGCTCTCTTTTTGCTCTGGCCTCTTTCAGAACATATATATATTTATGTAAGTAAATAAAATGAGCCCTACATAGCAAACTTACAATGAAGTATCTAAAATAATACCTAACTTTCATGTCTGTCTGTTTACCTACCTATCTACTTATCTATCTATCTTCTATGTACATATCTATCTTTTCTGTATATCTGTTTGTCTTTTCTGTATGTATGTCTGTCTTTTATGTACAAACAACAAAATGAACAGATAAATAAACTCGACACAGAGGGGAAGATATTAAAGGGAACAACAAAATGAACAGATAAATAAACTCGACACAGAGGGGAAGATATGAAAGGGAACAACAAAATGAACAGATAAATAAACTCGACACAGAGGGGAAGATATGAAAGGGAACAACAAAATGAACAGATAAATAAACTCGACACAGAGGGGAAGATATGAAAGGGAACAACAAAATGCACAGATAAATAAACTCGACACAGAGGGGAAGATATGAAAGGGAACAACAAAATGCACAGATAAATAAACTCGACACAGAGGGGAAGATATGAAAGGGAACAACAAAATGCACAGATAAATAAACTCGACACAGAGGGGAAGATATGAAAGGGAACAACAAAATGCACAGATAAATAAACTCGACACAGAGGGGAAGATATGAAAGGGAACAACAAAATGCACAGATAAATAAACTCGACACAGAGGGGAAGATATGAAAGGGAACAACAAAATGAACAGATAAATAAACTCGACACAGAGGGGAAGATATGAAAGGGAACAACAAAATGCACAGAAAGAGACATAAAGTTCCATTAGAGACAAGTAAAAACAAATGAAACCCTAAGGTTTGAAAAAAAAAAATATGGCAATCTATGAGAAGGTTCTCAAGAATGAACCAACTCTGGTCATCCAAGGAGCATGAGATAATGTTGATGTATAAGGGACATCAGGAACACTGAAGTTGGCTGTCACCAAAGTACCAGTGAGACAAAAAATGTAGCTCAAATATTCCCAGAAACAATCACCCAAACATTTACCCATTTTACCAACATAAACAACTCTGAAAGACAAGAGAGAAAACTTCAAAGTGATGCAAACCAAAAAGGACCTAGAGCACTCTGCTGGCACCCATATCTACTCTTCCCAGGTTCAATGTCCCCAAGTGGACAAATCTGTTGAACACTGTCCTCAGCCAGCACCATCCATGATTTTCTCCTTTTGAGCCTGCTGCCCTTTCTCTTACCAATCTCACTGTACAACAAAATACTTCCACAATGTGATAAAGTACATCTGTTACTGCAAGTCTTTAATACCAAACTATCAACTCACTTGATTTTCTGGTTCTTCTTTTATATTTTCCACTTTAATCAAATTCTGAGTTTCCATATTTCTGTCAGTCTGAGAATGAAAGAATAAGGTCTCATGTTAGTGAGAGCAAATACTGGAATAATGAGACCAATGAAGGACACAATGAACATAGCTATATTTAATACGAACATTTGAACTGTCAAATCTTTCACTATTGACAACATGAGCCTGTTAAATAATGAACAGGTAATTCCTATGAATAAAAACAATCTGATATACAAATTTTCGAGAACATGCATAAAACTTAATTTTATTTTGATGGAAGTCACAACAGAAAATAAACAACAAAGTAATTCACTATGTACATGATGGCAATATTGTGTACACTTTGATGGTGAATTAAATTTGTTGAAGTTTTGAGTGGCAAACAAAACAGTAAGTCACCAAAATATGACTCTGAAACCATCACAAGAACTGTAGTGAGATAGAATTTGGGTGGAAAGTGAATGAGAGAAAGACCAAAGATATCATACTAGTTGGAAAGTGAATAAGAGGAAGACTAAAGACTTCCCAGTAGTTGGAAAGTGAATAAGATGAAGACTAAAGACTTCCCAGTAGTTGGAAAGTGAATAAGATGAAGACCGAAGACAACCTAGTATTTGGTAAGTAAATGAGAGAAAGATCAAAGACAACCTAGTTGTTGGAAAGAAAAGTGAATAAAATGAAGGCCACAGAAAACCTGGTAGTTGGTAAGTGAATGAGAGGAAGATCAAAGATAACCTAGTTGTTGGAAAGAAAAGTGAATAAAATGAAGACCACAGAAAACCTGGTAGTTGGTAAGTGAATGAGAGGAAGATCAAATATAACCTGGTAGCTGGTAAGTGAATGAGAGGAAAACCAAAGATAACCTGGTAGTTGGTAGTAAATGAGAGGAAGACCAAAGATAACCTGGTAGTTGGTAAGTAAATGAGAGGAAGACCAAAGATAACCTGGTAGTTGGTAAGTAAATGAGAGGAAAACCAAAGATAACCTGGTAGTTGGTAAGTAAATGAGAGGAAGACCAAAGATAACCTGGTAGTTGGTAAGTGAATGAGAGGAAGACCAAAGATAACCTGGTAGTTGGTAAGTAAATGAGAGGAAGACCAAAGATAACCTGGTAGTTGGTAAGTAAATGAGAGGAAGACCAAAGAGAACCTGGTAGTTGGTAAGTAAATGAGAGGAAGATCAAAGAGAACCTGGTAGTTGGTAAGTGAATGAGAGAAAAACCAAAGAGAACCTGGTAGTTGGTAAGTAAATGAGAGGAAGACCAAATATAACCTGGTAGTTGGTAAGTAAATGAGAGGAAGACCAAAGATAACCTGGTACATGTAGTTGGTAAGTGAATGAGAGAAAAACCAAAGAGAACCTGGTAGTTGGTAAGTAAATGAGAGAAAAACCAAAGACAACCTGGTAGTTGGTAAGTGAATGAGAGAAAAACCAAGAGAACCTGGTAGTTGGTAAGTGAATGAGAGAAAAACCAAATATAACCTGGTAGTTGGTAAGTAAATGAGAGAAAAACCAAAGAGAACCTGGTAGTTAGTAAGTAAATGAGAGAAAGACCAAAGATAACCTGGTAGTTGGTAAGTGAATGAGAGAAAAACCAAAGATAACCTGGTAGTTGGTAAGTAAATGAGAGAAAAACCAAAGATAACCTGGTAGTTGGTAAGTAAATGAGAGAAAGACCAAAGATAACCTGGTAGTTGGTAAGTAAATGAGAGAAAAACCAAAGATAACCTGGCAGTTGGTAAGTGAATGAGAAGAAGACCAAAGATAACCTGGTAGTTGGTAAGTGAATGAGAGGAAGACCAAAGATAACCTGGTAGTTGGTAAGTGAATGAGAGGAAGACCAAAGAGAACCTGGTAGTTGGTAAGTGAATGAGAGGAAGACCAAAGATAACCTGGTAGTTGGTAAGTGAATGAGAGGAAGACCAAAGAGAACCTGGTAGTTGGTAAGTGAATGAGATGAAGACCAAAGATAACCTGGTAGTTTTAAGTAAATGAGAGGAAGACCAAAGATAACCTGGTAGTTGGTAAGTGAATGAGAGGAAGACCAAAGATAACCTGGTAGTTTTAAGTAAATGAGAGGAAGACCAAAGAGAACCTGGTAGTTGGTAAGTGAATGAGAGGAAGACCAAAGAGAACCTGGTAGTTGGTAAGTAAATGAGAGAAAAACCAAAGATAACCTGGTAGTTGGTAAGTAAATGAGAGGAAGACCAAAGATAACCTGGTAGTTGGTAAGTAAATGAGAGAAAAACCAAAGATAACCTGGTAGTTGGTAAGTGAATGAGAAGAAGACCAAAGATAACCTGGTAGTTGGTAAGTGAATGAGAGGAAGACCAAAGATAACCTGGTAGTTGGTAAGTGAATGAGAGGAAGACCAAAGAGAACCTGGTAGTTGGTAAGTGAATGAGAGGAAGAACAAAGATAACCTGGTAGTTGGTAAGTGAATGAGAGGAAGACCAAAGAGAACCTGGTAGTTGGTAAGTGAATGAGATGAAGACCAAAGAGAACCTGGTAGTTGGTAAGTAAATGAGAGGAAGACCAAAGATAACCTGGTAGTTTTAAGTAAATGAGAGGAAGACCAAAGATAACCTGGTAGTTGGTAAGTGAATGAGAGGAAGACCAAAGATAACCTGGTAGTTGGTAAGTGAATGAGAGGAAGACCAAAGAGAACCTGGTAGTTGGTAAGTAAATGAGAGGAAGACCAAAGAGAACCTGGTACAGTAAAGTCTCGATTATCCGGAATGCTCGGGGAAGAACCCATTCTGGATAATTGAATTTTCTGGATAATCGAGAGTAAGAAAACCAAACTCAAAATTTATGAAAAAACAACTTATTGAAAAATTGCAATGCTCAGAAATATTTAAATTCGTGTGAAATTCGCGAGCTTTCTCTATCAACATGGGTCCTGATATTGGCATTCCTTTTCTTCTTCTTTCTAAAACCACACATAAAGGACGTCGTCGAGTTTTTCAAATTTTGGCCGCTTCATACTTCGTCTCTGGTGTATATTGTTGCTGCTTTCAGACTCCGACGCAAACTTAAACAACTCATCTTTTTGATTTCGTATGTCATATAATGTTGAAGAGGCTATGCCAAATTCAGTCATCAAAACGTTGCGATTAACGCCTTTTTCAAGTCTACTAGCGATTTCAATCTTCTGGTTCAGTGTCAATACAGTTCGCTTGCGTTTACCTTTGCGGGAAATTGAGGTGTGGTTTGCACTCGCAGAGGCCATTATTTAACACAAAAATGTATTCCGTTAAAAAGTATTCACACATGCGTTTATAGCATATCATGTATAATTTATACTGATGGAACGAATTTCAGCTTGCACAAATGTCTGAGACAAACTAACGTCAAACTCTGTATCTTACTCTTTTTGAATTTCCAGTCCGTAATTTTTGAACCCCTCCCCCTTTCTTCTCACCATCTCTATGTCACTGCACGCCGGCTGCTCAACCTTTGATTTATAATCATCAAAGTTATGGCTCTTCAATTTTCACAAACAATACGTCTGCTTCTAATGTTCGGTCAGACTGTCAAACGCCATATTTTTGACAAATTCATGACCAACTTTAGATCTAAAGCAGGCTATGAGAAAATTAAGCAAATTTGTAAAATCATGTAGATAAGTGTTTTTGGCACGACTAAGATTTCCCGACAAAAACATTTAGTCGGGGGGAAAAGTGAAGATATAGACTGTCTGTCGCTTTTACTTGGAATATTTGGAGACACAATGTCTGGATTGAATAAAATATGTTCGCTCCTATTTGAAGTATATTACTGTAAATACACTATTGTAAACGCAATATTGTGTAATGATAGAGCCTGTAGAAGTAAGCGCAGCGCACAAACCGTGTTGTAGCGTTTTCGATTTCCGGATAAAGGCATTTAATTTAACTGAACAAAACATGATTCAAGCTTTCTCCCTATAATAATAAAAAAAAAAAAAGTCCGTTAAATTGAGAATTCCGGATTATTGAGTACCGCATAATCGAGACTTTACTGTAGTTGGTAAGTAAATGAGAGGAAGACCAAAGATAACCTGGTAGTTGGTAAGTGAATGAGAGGAAGACCAAAGATAACCTGGTAGTTGGTAAGTAAATGAGAGGAAGACCAAAGAGAACCTGGTAGTAAGTGAATGAGAGGAAGACCAAAGAGAACCTGGTAGTTGGTAAGTAAATGAGAGGAAGACCAAAGAGAACCTGGTAGTAAGTGAATGAGAGGAAGACCAAAGAGAACCTGGTAGTAAGTGAATGAGAGGAAGACCAAAGATAACCTGGTAGTTGGTAAGTAAATGAGAGGAAGACCAAAGAGAACCTGGTAGTTGGTAAGTGAATGAGAGGAAGTCAAAGATAACCTGGTAGTTGGTAAGTGAATGAGAGAAAAACCAACGATAACCTGGTAGTTGGTAAGTAAATGAGAGGAAGACCAAAGAGAACCTGGTAGTTGGTAAGTAAATGAGAGGACGACCAAAGATAACCTGGTAGATGGTAAGTGAATGAGAGGAAGACCAAAGATAACCTGGTAGTTGTAAGTAAATGAGAGGAAGATCAAAGAGAACCTGGTAGTTGGTAAGTGAAAAAGAGGAAGACCAAAGAGAACCTGGTAGTTGGTAAGTAAATGAGAGGAAGACCAAAGAGAACCTGGTAGTTGGTAAGTAAATGAGAGAAAAACCAACGATAGCCTGGTAGTTGGTAAGTGAATGAGAGGAAGACCAAAGAGAACCTGGTAGTTGGTAAGTAAATGAGAGGAAGACCAAAGATAACCTGGTAGTTGGTAAGTAAATGAGAGAAAAACCAACGATAGCCTGGTAGTTGGTAAGTGAATGAGAGGAAGACCAAAGATAACCTGGTAGTTGGTAAGTAAATGAGAGGAAGACCAAAGATAACCTGGTAGTTGGTAAGTGAATGAGAGGAAGACCAAAGATAACCTGGTAGTTTTAAGTAAATGAGAGGAAGACCAAAGAGAACCTGGTAGTTGGTAAGTAAATGAGAGGAAGACCAAAGATAACCTGGTAGTTGGTAAGTGAATGAGAGGAAGACCAAAGATAACCTGGTAGTTGGTAAGTAAATGAGAGGAAGACCAAAGAGAACCTGGTAGTAAGTGAATGAAAGGAAGACGAAAGAGAACCTGGTATTTGGTAAGTAAATGAGAGGAAGACCAAAGAGAACCTGGTAGTAAGTGAATGAGAGGAAGACCAAAGAGATTGTGAAGCTAAGACATACACTACATACATCACATTTATAAGTTATCATTTCTGTTGTAAGAGATTGTGAAGCTAAGACATACACTACATACATCACATTTATAAGTTGATCTACACAGGTGTTCAATATTTGAGACTCTAGATATTGAGATTCAAGTTTTGTTGATCTACACAAGGTGTTCAATATTTGAGACTCTAGATATTGAGATTCAAGTTTTGTTGATCTACACAAGGTGTTGAATATTTGAGACTCTAGATATTGAGATTCAAGTTTTGTTGATCTACACAGGGTGTTCAATATTTGAGACTCTAGATATTGAGATTCAGGTTTTGTTCATCTACACAAGGTGTTGAATATTTGAAACTAGAAATTAAGATAAACAAACAAATTTGAGAAACCAGCAGATATTAGGTCCCTATCGAAACACCTACCTGTCTGTCTATCTATCATAGGGAGAAATCTAAAAAACAAAAAAATGATAAAAATTGTATTAAAGCTTTACATAATTAATGAACGACGCAAATTTGAATGACATTTCAGCTCAATAAGCCTTCAGCAGGAACAATAAACACACATATAGATATGTCATCATCATCATCAAGTACCAGGCCTGCTGGTGTAGGTGATCATGTCTCTCCACAACTTTCAATCTTGACAGTTATTTATTATTTCTGTTGTTGACCTTCTGCCAAGCCATTCTCTTAAGCTGTCTGGTATCTTTTCTCTTTGCCACTCTCTATCACTTTGTCCCTCAATTTTCCCAGTTGTTAAAATATATTCCAGCTGTTCTCTTCTCAGTACATAGCTAAAAAATGATGATTGTTTCTTCCTAATTTTGGAAATTAGCTCTCTTTTTGCTCTGGCCTCTTTCAGAACATATATATATTTATGTAAGTAAATAAAATGAGCCCTACATAGCAAACTTACAATGAAGTATCTAAAATAATACCTAACTTTCATGTCTGTCTGTTTACCTACCTATCTACTTATCTATCTATCTTCTATGTACATATCTATCTTTTCTGTATATCTGTTTGTCTTTTCTGTATGTATGTCTGTCTTTTATGTACAAACAACAAAATGAACAGATAAATAAACTCGACACAGAGGGGAAGATATTAAAGGGAACAACAAAATGAACAGATAAATAAACTCGACACAGAGGGGAAGATATGAAAGGGAACAACAAAATGAACAGATAAATAAACTCGACACAGAGGGAAGATATGAAAGGGAACAACAAAATGAACAGATAAATAAACTCGACACAGAGGGGAAGATATGAAAGGGAACAACAAAATGCACAGATAAATAAACTCGACACAGAGGGGAAGATATGAAAGGGAACAACAAAATGCACAGATAAATAAACTCGACACAGAGGGGAAGATATGAAAGGGAACAACAAAATGCACAGATAAATAAACTCGACACAGAGGGGAAGATATGAAAGGGAACAACAAAATGCACAGATAAATAAACTCGACACAGAGGGGAAGATATGAAAGGGAACAACAAAATGCACAGATAAATAAACTCGACACAGAGGGGAAGATATGAAAGGGAACAACAAAATGAACAGATAAATAAACTCGACACAGAGGGGAAGATATGAAAGGGAACAACAAAATGCACAGAAAGAGACATAAAGTTCCATTAGAGACAAGTAAAAACAAATGAAACCCTAAGGTTTGAAAAAAAAAAATATGGCAATCTATGAGAAGGTTCTCAAGAATGAACCAACTCTGGTCATCCAAGGAGCATGAGATAATGTTGATGTATAAGGGACATCAGGAACACTGAAGTTGGCTGTCACCAAAGTACCAGTGAGACAAAAATGTAGCTCAAATATTCCCAGAAACAATCACCCAAACATTTACCCATTTTACCAACATAAACAACTCTGAAAGACAAGAGAGAAAACTTCAAAGTGATGCAAACCAAAAAGGACCTAGAGCACTCTGCTGGCACCCATATCTACTCTTCCCCAGGTTCAATGTCCCCAAGTGGACAAATCTGTTGAACACTGTCCTCAGCCAGCACCATCCATGATTTTCTCCTTTTGAGCCTGCTGCCCTTTCTCTTACCAATCTCACTGTACAACAAATACTTCCACAATGTGATAAAGTACATCTGTTACTGCAAGTCTTTAATACCAAACTATCAACTCACTTGATTTTCTGGTTCTTCTTTTATATTTTCCACTTTAATCAAATTCTGAGTTTCCATATTTCTGTCAGTCTGAGAATGAAAGAATAAGGTCTCATGTTAGTGAGAGCAAATACTGGAATAATGAGACCAATGAAGGACACAATGAACATAGCTATATTTAATACGAACATTTGAACTGTCAAATCTTTCACTATTGACAACATGAGCCTGTTAAATAATGAACAGGTAATTCCTATGAATAAAAACAATCTGATATACAAATTTTCGAGAACATGCATAAAACTTAATTTTATTTTGATGGAAGTCACAACAGAAAATAACAACAAAGTAATTCACTATGTACATGATGGCAATATTGTGTACACTTTGATGGTGAATTAAATTTGTTGAAGTTTTGAGTGGCAAACAAAACAGTAAGTCACCAAAATATGACTCTGAAACCATCACAAGAACTGTAGTGAGATAGAATTTGGGTGGAAAGTGAATGAGAGAAAGACCAAAGATATCATACTAGTTGGAAAGTGAATAAGAGGAAGACTAAAGACTTCCCAGTAGTTGGAAAGTGAATAAGATGAAGACTAAAGACTTCCCAGTAGTTGGAAAGTGAATAAGATGAAGACCGAAGACAACCTAGTATTTGGTAAGTAAATGAGAGAAAGATCAAAGACAACCTAGTTGTTGGAAAGAAAAGTGAATAAAATGAAGGCCACAGAAAACCTGGTAGTTGGTAAGTGAATGAGAGGAAGATCAAAGATAACCTAGTTGTTGGAAAGAAAAGTGAATAAAATGAAGACCACAGAAAACCTGGTAGTTGGTAAGTGAATGAGAGGAAGATCAAATATAACCTGGTAGCTGGTAAGTGAATGAGAGGAAAACCAAAGATAACCTGGTAGTTGGTAAGTAAATGAGAGGAAGACCAAAGATAACCTGGTAGTTGGTAAGTAAATGAGAGGAAGACCAAAGATAACCTGGTAGTTGGTAAGTAAATGAGAGGAAAACCAAAGATAACCTGGTAGTTGGTAAGTAAATGAGAGGAAGACCAAAGATAACCTGGTAGTTGGTAAGTGAATGAGAGGAAGACCAAAGATAACCTGGTAGTTGGTAAGTAAATGAGAGGAAGACCAAAGATAACCTGGTAGTTGGTAAGTAAATGAGAGGAAGACCAAAGAGAACCTGGTAGTTGGTAAGTAAATGAGAGGAAGATCAAAGAGAACCTGGTAGTTGGTAAGTGAATGAGAGAAAAACCAAAGAGAACCTGGTAGTTGGTAAGTAAATGAGAGGAAGACCAAATATAACCTGGTAGTTGGTAAGTAAATGAGAGGAAGACCAAAGATAACCTGGTACATGTAGTTGGTAAGTGAATGAGAGAAAAACCAAAGAGAACCTGGTAGTTGGTAAGTAAATGAGAGAAAAACCAAGACAACCTGGTAGTTGGTAAGTGAATGAGAGAAAAACCAAAGAGAACCTGGTAGTTGGTAAGTGAATGAGAGAAAAACCAAATATAACCTGGTAGTTGGTAAGTAAATGAGAGAAAAACCAAAGAGAACCTGGTAGTTAGTAAGTAAATGAGAGAAAGACCAAAGATAACCTGGTAGTTGGTAAGTGAATGAGAGAAAACCAAAGATAACCTGGTAGTTGGTAAGTAAATGAGAGAAAAACCAAAGATAACCTGGTAGTTGGTAAGTAAATGAGAGAAAGACCAAAGATAACCTGGTAGTTGGTAAGTAAATGAGAGAAAAACCAAAGATAACCTGGCAGTTGGTAAGTGAATGAGAAGAAGACCAAAGATAACCTGGTAGTTGGTAAGTGAATGAGAGGAAGACCAAAGATAACCTGGTAGTTGGTAAGTGAATGAGAGGAAGACCAAAGAGAACCTGGTAGTTGGTAAGTGAATGAGAGGAAGACCAAAGATAACCTGGTAGTTGGTAAGTGAATGAGAGGAAGACCAAAGAGAACCTGGTAGTTGGTAAGTGAATGAGATGAAGACCAAAGATAACCTGGTAGTTTTAAGTAAATGAGAGGAAGACCAAAGATAACCTGGTAGTTGGTAAGTGAATGAGAGGAAGACCAAAGATAACCTGGTAGTTTTAAGTAAATGAGAGGAAGACCAAAGAGAACCTGGTAGTTGGTAAGTGAATGAGAGGAAGACCAAAGAGAACCTGGTAGTTGGTAAGTAAATGAGAGAAAAACCAAAGATAACCTGGTAGTTGGTAAGTAAATGAGAGGAAGACCAAAGATAACCTGGTAGTTGGTAAGTAAATGAGAGAAAAACCAAAGATAACCTGGTAGTTGGTAAGTGAATGAGAAGAAGACCAAAGATAACCTGGTAGTTGGTAAGTGAATGAGAGGAAGACCAAAGATAACCTGGTAGTTGGTAAGTGAATGAGAGGAAGACCAAAGAGAACCTGGTAGTTGGTAAGTGAATGAGAGGAAGAACAAAGATAACCTGGTAGTTGGTAAGTGAATGAGAGGAAGACCAAAGAGAACCTGGTAGTTGGTAAGTGAATGAGATGAAGACCAAAGAGAACCTGGTAGTTGGTAAGTAAATGAGAGGAAGACCAAAGATAACCTGGTAGTTTTAAGTAAATGAGAGGAAGACCAAAGATAACCTGGTAGTTGGTAAGTGAATGAGAGGAAGACCAAAGATAACCTGGTAGTTGGTAAGTGAATGAGAGGAAGACCAAAGAGAACCTGGTAGTTGGTAAGTAAATGAGAGGAAGACCAAAGAGAACCTGGTACAGTAAAGTCTCGATTATCCGGAATGCTCGGGGAAGAACCCATTCTGGATAATTGAATTTTTCTGGATAATCGAGAGTAAGAAAACCAAACTCAAAATTTATGAAAAAACAACTTATTGAAAATTGCAATGCTCAGAAATATTTAAATTCGTGTGAAATTCGCGAGCTTTCTCTATCAACATGGGTCCTGATATTGGCATTCCTTTTCTTCTTCTTTCTAAAAACCACACATAAAGGACGTCGTCGAGTTTTTCAAATTTTGGCCGCTTCATACTTCGTCTCTGGTGTATATTGTTGCTGCTTTCAGACTCCGACGCAAACTTAAACAACTCATCTTTTTGATTTCGTATGTCATATAATGTTGAAGAGGCTATGCCAAATTCAGTCATCAAAACGTTGCGATTAACGCCTTTTTCAAGTCTACTAGCGATTTCAATCTTCTGGTTCAGTGTCAATACAGTTCGCTTGCGTTTACCTTTGCGGGAAATTGAGGTGTGGTTTGCACTCGCAGAGGCCATTATTTAACACAAAAATGTATTCCGTTAAAAAGTATTCACACATGCGTTTATAGCATATCATGTATAATTTATACTGATGGAACGAATTTCAGCTTGCACAAATGTCTGAGACAAACTAACGTCAAACTCTGTATCTTACTCTTTTTGAATTTCCAGTCCGTAATTTTTGAACCCCTCCCCCTTTCTTCTCACCATCTCTATGTCACTGCACGCCGGCTGCTCAACCTTTGATTTATAATCATCAAAGTTATGGGCTCTTCAATTTTCACAAACAATACGTCTGCTTCTAATGTTCGGTCAGACTGTCAAACGCCATATTTTTGACAAATTCATGACCAACTTTAGATCTAAAGCAGGCTATGAGAAAATTAAGCAAATTTGTAAAATCATGTAGATAAGTGTTTTTGGCACGACTAAGATTTCCCGACAAAAACATTTAGTCGGGGGGAAAAGTGAAGATATAGACTGTCTGTCGCTTTTACTTGGAATATTTGGAGACACAATGTCTGGATTGAATAAAATATGTTCGCTCCTATTTGAAGTATATTACTGTAAATACACTATTGTAAACGCAATATTGTGTAATGATAGAGCCTGTAGAAGTAAGCGCAGCGCACAAACCGTGTTGTAGCGTTTTCGATTTCCGGATAAAGGCATTTAATTTAACTGAACAAAACATGATTCAAGCTTTCTCCCTATAATAATAAAAAAAAAAAAAGTCCGTTAAATTGAGAATTCCGGATTATTGAGTACCGCATAATCGAGACTTTACTGTAGTTGGTAAGTAAATGAGAGGAAGACCAAAGATAACCAGGTAGTTGGTAAGTGAATGAGAGGAAGACCAAAGATAACCTGGTAGTTGGTAAGTAAATGAGAGGAAGACCAAAGAGAACCTGGTAGTAAGTGAATGAGAGGAAGACCAAAGAGAACCTGGTAGTTGGTAAGTAAATGAGAGGAAGACCAAAGAGAACCTGGTAGTAAGTGAATGAGAGGAAGACCAAAGAGAACCTGGTAGTAAGTGAATGAGAGGAAGACCAAAGATAACCTGGTAGTTGGTAAGTAAATGAGAGGAAGACCAAAGAGAACCTGGTAGTTGGTAAGTGAATGAGAGGAAGTCAAAGATAACCTGGTAGTTGGTAAGTGAATGAGAGAAAAACCAACGATAACCTGGTAGTTGGTAAGTAAATGAGAGGAAGACCAAAGAGAACCTGGTAGTTGGTAAGTAAATGAGAGGACGACCAAAGATAACCTGGTAGATGGTAAGTGAATGAGAGGAAGACCAAAGATAACCTGGTAGTTGGTAAGTAAATGAGAGGAAGATCAAAGAGAACCTGGTAGTTGGTAAGTGAAAAAGAGGAAGACCAAAGAGAACCTGGTAGTTGGTAAGTAAATGAGAGGAAGACCAAAGAGAACCTGGTAGTTGGTAAGTAAATGAGAGAAAAACCAACGATAGCCTGGTAGTTGGTAAGTGAATGAGAGGAAGACCAAAGAGAACCTGGTAGTTGGTAAGTAAATGAGAGGAAGACCAAGATAACCTGGTAGTTGGTAAGTAAATGAGAGAAAAACCAACGATAGCCTGGTAGTTGGTAAGTGAATGAGAGGAAGATCAAAGATAACCTGGTAGTTGGTAAGTGAATGAGAGGAAGACCAAAGATAACCTGGTAGTTGGTAAGTAAATGAGAGGAAGACCAAAGATAGCCTGGTAGTTGGTAAGTGAATGAGAGGAAGACCAAAGATAACCTGGTAGTTGGTAAGTGAATGAGAGGAAGACCAAAGATAACCTGGTAGTTGGTAAGTGAATGAGAGGAAGACCAAAGAGAACCTGGTAGTTGGTAAGTGAATGAGAGGAAGACCAAAGATAACCTGGTAGTTGGTAAGTGAATGAGAGGAAGACCAAAGATAACCTGGTAGTTGGTAAGTGAATGAGAGGAAGACCAAAGATAACCTGGTAGTTGGTAAGTGAATGAGAGGAAGACCAAAGATAACCTGGTAGTTGGTAAGTAAATGAGAGGAAGACCAAAGATAACCTGGTAGTTGGTAAGTGAATGAGAGGAAGACCAAAGATAACCTGGTAGTTTTAAGTAAATGAGAGGAAGACCAAAGAGAACCTGGTAGTTGGTAAGTAAATGAGAGGAAGACCAAAGATAACCTGGTAGTTGGTAAGTGAATGAGAGGAAGACCAAAGATAACCTGGTAGTTGGTAAGTAAATGAGAGGAAGACCAAAGAGAACCTGGTAGTAAGTGAATGAAAGGAAGACGAAAGAGAACCTGGTATTTGGTAAGTAAATGAGAGGAAGACCAAAGAGAACCTGGTAGTAAGTGAATGAGAGGAAGACCAAAGAGAACCTGGTAGTAAGTGAATGAGAGGAAGACCAAAGATAACCTGGTAGTTGGTAAGTAAATGAGAGGAAGACCAAAGAGAACCTGGTAGTTGGTAAGTGAATGAGAGGAAGACCAAAGAGAACCTGGTAGTTGGTAAGTAAATGAGAGGAAGACCAAAGATAACCTGGTAGTTGGTAAGTAAATGAGAGGAAGACCAAAGAGAACCTGGTAGTTGGTAAGTAAATGAGAGGAAGACCAAAGATAACCTGGTAGTTGGTAAGTAAATGAGAGGAAGACCAAAGAGAACCTGGTAGTTGGTAAGTGAATGAGAGGAAGACCAAAGAGAACCTGGTAGTTGGTAAGTAAATGAGAGGAAGACCAAAGAGAACCTGGTAGTTGGTAAGTGAATGAGAGGAAGACCAAAGAGAACCTGGTAGCAGCAATGGAATGTGTGGAGCAGGCCAACCTTGTTTCATTCTGGAAATTATATTAATGGACATCAAAGAGTAGAGATTCTTGTTTGGTTGCTATGAGAGAGGTCACAAAATGTGTCAGTCATTGTTTTAATTCTTAGTCAAAGTCAAGAAGCAGAAGAAGAAAGTACATGACCTAGACCCTATTTCATTCTGACAATCATGTTTGAAATTTAGTATCAGATTTGTTGTCAGCCTGGGTCAGTGTGAGAAAGAAGAGACATTCTCAGCTTGGGAAAAATGAGACTTTAGACTGGAATAGCATCACTGGAGGTGGGGCATTCCCATATCTTCTCAGTCCCTGTTACAGCAACCAACAAAGTGTCCAACCTGATCATTCAAAATGTTCTAGTGAACATGGTGGGTTTTGAAAAATTGTGAGCAGCTCATGATGCATACTTCTGGGTGGCTAAAACAGTTGTCATGGTAGACATGACCTTCATGTACCAGTACCAAATCTATGTAGAGCTCATGATGTACACTTCTGGGTAGCTACAACAGTTGTCATGGTAGACATGACCTTCATGTACCAGTACCAAATCTATGTAGAGCTCATGATGTACACTTCTGGGTAGCTGTAACAGTTGTCATTGTAGACATGACCTTCATGTACCAGCACCAAATCTATGTAGAGCTCATGATGCACACTTCTGGGTAGTTACAACAGCTGTCATGGTAGACATGACCTTCATGTACCAGCAACAAATCTATGTAGAGCTCATGATGCACACTTCTGGGTAGCTGAAACAGTTGTCATGGTAGACATGACCTTCATGTACCAGCACCAAATCCATGTAGAGCTCATGATGCACACTTCTGGGTAGCTACAACAGTTGTCATGGTAGACATGACCTTCATGTACCAGCACCAAATCTATGTATAGCTCATGATGCACACTTCTGGGTAGCTGTAACAGCTGTCATGGTAGACATGACCTTCATGTACCAGCAACAAATCTATGTAGAGCTCATGATGCACACTTCTGGGTAGTTACAACAGCTGTCATGGTAGACATGACCTTCATGTACCAGCAACAAATCTATGTAGAGCTCATGATGCACACTTCTGGGTAGCTGAAACAGTTGTCATGGTAGACATGACCTTCATGTACCAGCACCAAATCCATGTAGAGCTCATGATGCACACTTCTGGGTAGCTACAACAGCTGTCATGGTAGACATGACCTTCATGTGCCAGCACCAAATTTATGTAGAGCTCATGATGCACACTTCTGGGTAGCTGAAACAGTTGTCATGGTAGACATGACCTTCATGTACCAGTACCAAATCTATGTAGAGCTCATGATGCACACTTCTGGGTAGCTTTAACAGTTGTCATGGTAGACATGACCTTCATGTACCAGCACCAAATCTATGTATAGCTCATGATGCACACTTCTGGGTAGCTGTAACAGCTGTCATGGTAGACATGACCTTCATGTACCAGCAACAAATCTATGTAGAGCTCATGATGCACACTTCTGGGTAGTTACAACAGCTGTCATGGTAGACATGACCTTCATGTACCAGCAACAAATCTATGTAGAGCTCATGATGCACACTTCTGGGTAGCTGAAACAGTTGTCATGGTAGACATGACCTTCATGTACCAGCACCAAATCCATGTAGAGCTCATGATGCACACTTCTGGGTAGCTACAACAGCTGTCATGGTAGACATGACCTTCATGTGCCAGCACCAAATTTATGTAGAGCTCATGATGCACACTTCTGGGTAGCTGAAACAGTTGTCATGGTAGACATGACCTTCATGTACCAGTACCAAATCTATGTAGAGCTCATGATGCACACTTCTGGGTAGCTTTAACAGTTGTCATGGTAGACATGACCTTCATGTACCAGCACCAAATCTATGTAGAGCTCATGATGCACACTTCTGGGTAGCTTTAACAGTTGTCATGGTAGACATGACCTTCATGTGCCAGCACCAAATTTATGTAGAGCTCATGATGCACACTTCTGGGTAGCTGTAACAGTTGTCATGGTAGACATGACCTTCATGTACCAGTACCAAATCTATGTAGAGCTCATGATGCACACTTCTGGGTAGCTGTAACAGCTGTCATGGTAGACATGACCTTCATGTACCAGTACCAAATCTATGTAGAGCTCATGATGTACACTTCTGGGTAGCTGTAACAGTTGTCATGGTAGACATGACCTTCATGTACCAGTACCAAATCTATGTAGAGCTCATGATGCACACTTCTGGGTAGCTACAACAGTTGTCATGGTAGACATGACCTTCATGTACCAGCACCAAATCTATGTAGAGCTCATGATGCACACTTCTGGGTAGCTACAACAGTTGTCATGGTAGACATGATCTTCATGTACCAGTACCAAATCTATGTAGAGCTCATGATGCAGACTTCTGGTAGCTGTAACAGCTGTCATGGTAGACATGACCTTCATGTACCAGCACCAAATCTATGTAGAGCTCATGATGCACACTTCTGGGTAGCTGTAACAGCTTTCATGGTAGACATGACCTTCATGTACCAGCACCAAATCTATGTAGAGCTCATTATCAGAAAGTGTGCCCTAGAACCACTGTCCCAAGAAATAAAGTCAGGCCTTAACTTCAGTGAAACACTCAGTCCGACCACAGTCTGGTTAGTGCTAATTTGCAGTAGAACACAGATCACACGTCCTATCCAAGAGCAAAATAGGGGTAGGCACTGCTAGACTTTTATCAATGGTCTGTTGAAATAAAAATCCAGCACAAAACTCCTTGTGGCAGCATCACAATCATGTTGATTTTGTGGTTAATATGGTAACACGCATAAGGAGTAAAGGCATCAAGATGCACAAAGATGCATAGAGATGTAAAGCTGCTGTAAAGCTGATGCTAATGACAATTTAATAAAAAAAAGAAGAAAAAGTGGTATGGTAACAGCTTTATGTGGTACTTAATAAAACAAAAGTTGACGTTTCGGCCAAGTAGGCCTTCAGTTGGAACAACAAACAACACACAAATATATAAGGATGTATACACAAATCTAACTACATTGTGATAATATGCTAGATACTCAAGAAAGGAAATATAAAAGAACTTGTGACTATGTGCTTTGCACCAATTCAGTCTTGTTCCCTAATAGGCGATTCAACATCAAGTTGGGGTTTACTTGTGTGTCACGTATTATCATCTACGCCACAATATGCAAGCATTGCCAGATGATGTATGTGGGCGAGTCTGGACAACGCTTGAGTGACATATTTTGTGAGAATCTTCGTGATGTGAGCAAATGTCTGGCAGCCCCAGTGTCTGCCCATTTCAACTCCTCTGCCCATTGTGGCCTGACATGCAAGTTACTGGTATTGTCTCGTGTCACTCCAGCGATCGCAGCCGGTTCGCCCTTGAGAATCGCCTCATTGCCCAGTTGGGTTCGTTGTCTCCTCCCCCCCCAAGGCATGAACATATCGCTCTCATACACTTAGGACACGCACAACCCATTCCTTACCCCCATGCGATACCGAACATATATGTATGTATATTTGTTTGCATATGTATTGGCACATTTTGACACCTTCGGGCTTTCTTTTGTGTGCTTTGTGGTAATATATATGGATTATTTATGCTTGTATAGTTATGTACACATGCTTTTTTCACACATCGGTTTGTTGTGCACACAAACATTTATATATACACAGTTTATACGTATATTGTACCCACCTCCCCATATTTTTAGAACACTTCCGTCTTCTCACCTGACTGCCTGGTCAGTGAGATATATATTTGGTCATCCCGCGTACTTATTTTAGTTCATTCAGAAGCTGACCACACTCTGGACCGCATGGAAGTGACCATTTTATATTTACTTTCTTGAGTATCTAGCATATTATCACCATGTAGTTAGATTTGTGTATATATCCTTATATATATTTTTGTGTTGTTGTTTGTTGTTTCAACTGAAGGCCTACTTGGTCGAAACGTCGAACTTGGTCGAAACATTGAGTTTTGTTTTGTTAATTACAATGTAAAGCTGTTACCATACCATTTTTTTTTTTTAAAACTGACATAAAAAAACACTAAGTAGAACATGTGACATAGAGAAACACTAAGTAGAACTTTATATGTGAGTCAATTTCAGCTCCCTTGCCAAGATAGAGAAGCTCTCCCATAACAAGAACATGCCATGAAACTTAACTACAGGTCCAGTGTAAAATCTGACAAATAACAACAAAGAATCATCAAACTTGGAGAGTTTTTAATGTGCTGTCTTATGTTACATCTTTGGCATAAAAGGTCAATAAATGGATAGATCCAACCCACTTCATTATCAGATTCTTGTTTTATATTCCAGGTTGGAATGTAACTCTTTGTATCCATATTTTTGACTGTCAAAGAGAAATCATCATCATCATATGCCATTTCGTTTGGCGTAGGTGATCATGTCCTTCCACAATCTTCTGTATCAGTTCTGTTGTTGACTGTTTCCCATACCATGACACCCAGCTATCCAGTATTTTTTCTCTTTGTCATCCTCGATCTCTCTTTCCTTTTATTTTGCCACTTGTAATCAAGTATTCCAACTTTCCTCTTCTCGTGATGTGCCCGAAAAATGTTGATTGTTTCTTTCTGATGTTTTTTAGGAGCTCACTTTTTGTGTTGGCCTCTTTGAGAACTTCCTCATTGGTCTTTTTAGCTGTGGGAGGGAACTAAAAAATAAATATAGAAAAAAATGGTATGGTAAAGGCTCTATGTGATTGATAGACAACACAAATTTGAACGACATTTTGGCTCACACACATACATGTATACACTCACACAAAAATGCGCATATATACATATACAAAATATGCACATTTTTGTGTGATTGTATACATGTATGTGTGGCCTCTTAGATACTTAAAGACATTGTCTGTGTCTTTGTAGTCACGGTAACCCAGACATTGTTCCCCCCACTCATATATTTTTAGAACCCTTACATGGTTTGACCCTTTGACCAGCAGGCAGCGTACAAATGTGAATCTCTCTCTTTCTCATTCTGGCAAATGGTCCACGACACAGGGAAGGGATTTTTCTTTTCTTAAACCAGTTATGATTATTTTGTTTTGGATGTTTCATTACTAGTTAGCTATGTAGGATTGGAGAAGGACCAGAAATACTCAGAGAAGAAGTGGAAGACGCCTTGTGCAATATGAAAGCAGGCAAAGCTCCTGGACCAGATAATATAACTAAAGAAGAGATTGAAGCCATGGGTGATTTTTTAATAGAAATAATAACAAAAATATTGAATGATATCTACAACAGCGGATATACACCAGACGACCTGCTCAAATCAATATTCATAGCCCTGCCAAAGAAATTGGGTGCGATTGAATGCGATGATCATCGCAAAATAAGCCTTATGAGTCACATGACTAAGATATTACTAAGAATCAGTATGCGAAGAGTGCGAAACAAGATCAGTCCAGAAATTAGCGATGAACAGTGTGGTTTTGTTGGAGGTAAAGGAACGAGCAATGCCATATATATCATAAGATCTTTAGTAGAAAGAGCCATAGAGGTGAAAACAGATCTATACCAATGTTTCATAGATTATACCAAAGCATTTGACAAAGTAAAGCACCAAGAAATAATCAAAATTTTAGAAAGTATAAATGTAGGCAGCAAAGATCTAAGAATAATAAAGAACATGTACTGGCAACAAACAGCGGCCATAAGAATTGGAAACCAATTGGGAATGTTTCAACAAATAAAACAGGGTGTTAGACAAGGTTGTGTGCTGTCACCAGATTTGTTTAATATTTATAGTGAGATTATTTTAAGATCCATAAGGGGCATGCCTGGAATAACAATTGGAGGTCATAATATAAATATCTAAGGTATGTTGATGATACAGTCTTAATCGCTAAGAGTGAAAATGAGTTACAAGAAATGATGGACATTATAGTGAAGGAAAGCAAAAATAAAGGACTCAGCCTTAATAGCAAAAAGACAGAGGTAATGGTAACAACAAAGAAAAAGACATCACCTCAGTGCAAAATAAAGACAAGTGGAACAATATTAAAACAGGTAAATGAATTTAAATATTTGGGAACTTTGTTAACCTCAGACAGAAGATGTACAACAGAGGTGAGATGGTAGATGTACAACAGAGGTGAGATGCAGAATGGCTCAGGCAAAAGCAGCTTTCCAAAAATGAGGAAGATACTATGCAATCCATTTTTGACAATAGAAACAAGAAAAAGGGTTCTTAAATGTTACGTAGAGCCAGTCTTAACATATGGATGCGAATCATGGACAATAGGACAACAGACAAGAAAATCACTGGGGTCTGTAGAAATGTGGTTTTACAGAAGAATGTTGAGAGTACCATGGACAGCTAAGAAGAGTAATGAAGATGTTCTGAAAGAGGCCAAAGCAAAAAGAGAGCTAATTTCCAATATTAGGAAGAAACAATCATCATTTTTTGGCCATGTAATGAGAAGAGAACAGCTGGAATATATTGTAACAACTGGAAAAATTGGGGAACGAAGAGATAGAGGGAAGCAAAGAGAAAAGATAACAGACAGCTTAAGACTTAAGTGAATGGCTTGGCAGAAGGTGAGAAGGTCAACAACAGAAATGATAAATAGCTGCCGAGATCGAATGTTGTGGAGAGACATCTGCTGACATGATCACCTACGCCAGTAGGCCCGGTACTTGATGATGATGATGATTATTATTTATATTATCATCTCTCATTCAATCATTATCATTCATTAACTTCATTAACTTTAACTAACTAGCTATTCTGCTATTATCAGTAAGTAAAGTGAGTATGTTATTATATAATGATGATAATCATAATCATATCAATCTAACGGCAAACCCGTAACTAGCTGAGTTGACATTATAATTAGACGAAGGCGAACAAGGAATCAAACCCACCTTTCTTTCTGATCAATTCTGAGTTCTTTAATTCAGACTTTGCCTCCACTACTAGACCGCAGCTTTAATAAATGAAATGTAGACAAACATGGGCGATCCCGAGACGTCAGTCAGACCGTCATGGCGGGTGATCATTGTTGCCAGGTTGTCATTTGTGGGTACAAATAATAATACATCAATATTATTATATAGGGAACTTCCGAATAGCCAACTTTTTAGTTGGCTGCATGGCAGTGTGCCAAGCGTTCGGCTTCTCGTGGCAAGGCGCGGTGCCACTGAGTACGGGTTCGATCCCACCTCGGACCATATATTGTTCTTCGTTTTTTCTATTGTTGTTTGTCTGTCCATTTTTCCGAGTGCTAACACATACTTCTTTGTTCTATTATTGTAATTTGTGGCCAAGATTAAATCGGGACCAAGATGGAAGCTTGTCCGCGTCCGAGCCATGGTGTATACAGTGTTGATTTTGAACATCACGCAGACTGTACGTGCAAGGAAACGTACTACGGGTCAGACTGCAATCTCAAATGTCCAGACAACTGTTTCAACGACACCTGTGAACAGTCAACCGGGAACTGTGCATGCAAGGGAACGTTCTACGGGTCAAACTGCACTCTCAAATGTCCTGACAACTGTTTCAACGACATCTGGGAACAGTCAACCGGGAACTGTGCATGCACGGGAACGTTCTACGGGTCAGACTGCACTCAAATCTCCGGACAACTGTTTGAACGAAACCTGTGAACAGTTAATTGAGGCATGCGTCTCGTATGTCGATGATTCCCACGTTAAGAAGAGTCTGCAGACTACAACAAACCCAAGCATATGGATACCTCAATGTGTTCATGTGCTAGACTAGGTTCATTTCTTGGTGTTTTTCCGTGAAGCCATAGCTCATATCTTAATGTGTTTCTGTGCTAGTCATGGCTCATATCTTTTTGTGTTTTTGTGCTAGCCGTGGCTCAAATCTTACCTTGTGTGCGTGCGTGTGCTAGCCATGGCTCATATCTTGGTGTGTGTCATGTTAGTCATATCTCATATCTTGGTGTGTCCGTGTTAATCATGTCTCATATCTTTATGTGCGTATGAGTTTAGTAATATCTCATATCTAAGAGTGTATCTGTGTTAGTCATGTGTCATGTCTTCGTGTGTGCATATCTGGATTAGGAATATCTCATATCTTACTAAAAACTACAGGGACATGCCCAAACAATGACAGTTGTCAGCACGAATATTTCGGACCCCAGTGTCAGTACTTGGATCTCGTTTACAGATACGCCCAAAAATCTGAACCTACTTTCCTGTTTGATAACAACGACACCACATGTAATCCGGACACAGATTCTACATCAGTTGAGGCAACTCTTAATCAATCTTTGCCGTTCTCCTGGATTAGGATTTATGTGAATGACTTCACCAATCCGGACAGTTTCACGGTTAAACTAGATGGTTCTGTCTCATGTAACAATGAATCACGGTTTGTAGTTAGCTCGCACGAGATTGATGTAAAGTAAAGGTAAAGTACGAGACTTGAACCGGCGTCTTAGCAGGCGAGTTTACACCCATATGTGCTCGCCGCCTATCCAGAAATGTTCTGAGATTTCTTTATAGTGTCGCCTCAAGCATCGAAACTCAGATCCGAAGTGACATTCCTCACTTTCACAGGGTAGTACCATGGTACCCATTTCTGCCAACGGCTGGGTCGACCGTGGGGGTATTTTTTTTCCAACCACGAGTACAATTCACACTGCTTCCAGCGGGAATCGAACACGGGTTGTCCGAACGTCGGTAGTCCAGTCGGGTGGTTTTCCCAACTAGGCTTTGCTCTGGGCTGGTCTGATCAACAAGTTACGGATTGAAGGGGCGATAGTTGCAAATATCGGCTCCATCTACATTGGCGGGGGTCGGAATGTGTTCTCAAACAAAACACAAACCAGACCGACACATTTAATGCTTGTTATACAGGAGATGGATGTGGACAAGAGGCCGCAGTTAATGGCAAAACAAAGACCAACCTCTATGACAATGACTACACACACACAATTGAGAAGTGGAACCAATTCTGTTTACTGGTATCTGAACTTTGCCACGCCCCAGAAGACTCACGCCATTCGAATTTATCATCGAGCTAGCACTATGATTCGGGTAAAGAATGCCACTCTAAGGGCTTTCTCTGACAGTGACGGTGTAGTGTTCCAGTATAATGATATATCATACCCAAATATTTATGTGAACACTATTGTAGTCACCACATAAGCGACAATGGCACACATTAAGATTGAGTTCTCACCGACCATTTCGCAGGCCGACAGTGCACTGACGGTGAGTGAGGTGCAAACATTTACAGACACCTATTGTCTGGACGGGCATTCCATGTCGTTTTGTGCAGTGTGTAGTGGGTGCTGCAAAGGCTACAGCGACATTATCGGTACGTGTCACGGCAAATGTTCACATGGGATCTATGGACACGACTGCTCCGGGTCTTGTCTTAGTGTCTGTCCTTTATGTGAGGAAAAATCCGGAAAATGCCTACAATGTAAACGTCATGGCTACACCTGTAGTGACACTTGTCCCGATGGTAATTTTGGGCTACAGTGCAAACAGACGTGTTCTGATGGCTGTGTCATCATATGTGACCCGGAAAGTACAGACTGTACGTGCAAGGAAACGTACTACGGATCAGACTACACTCTCAAATGTCCGGACAACTGTTTCAACGACACCTGTGAACAGTCAACCGGGAACTGTACATGCAAGGGAATGTTCTACGGGTCAGACTGCACTCTTAAATCTCCGGACAACTGTTTGAACGAAACCTGTGAACAGTTAATCGGGACCTGCGTCTCGTATGTCGATGATTCCCACGTTAAGAAGAGTCTGCCGACTACAACAACCCAAGCATAAGTATACCTTAATGTGTTTCTGTGCTGGACATGGTTCATTTCTTGGTGTTTTTCCGTGAAACCATGGCTCATATCTTGATGTGTTTCTGTGCTAACCATGGCTCAAATCTTGATGTGTTTCTGTACTAGCCATGTCATATCTTTGTGTGTGGATGTTTGGGTTAGTGATTTCTCATATCTTTGTGTACATGTTTATGCTAGTCATATCTCATATCTTTGTGTGTGCATGTCTGTGTATGTCACATCACATATCCCTGTGTGTGCATGGATATGTTAGTCACATCTCATATCTTTGTGTCTGCATGCCTATGTTAGTCATATCTTATATCTTTGTGTGCATGTCTATGTTAGGCATGTGTCATATCTTTGTGTGTGCATGTCTATGTCAGCCATATCTCTTATCTTTATGTGCATGTCTATGTCAGTCATATCTCTTATCTTTATGTGCATGTTTATGTTCGTCATGTGTCATATATCTTGATGTGTGTAGGTGTTAGTCATGCCCGTATCGCTGTGTGCATGTTTGTGTTGGTCACATCTCATATCTTTGTGTGTGCATGTCTGTGTTAGTCACCTCTAGTGACTCAGGCAGATGGTGCTCATAAACCTGGGAGGGCAGACCATCTAAGGGCAGAATCACCCTACAGAAAAGATCATCTGCTGCCTTGCAGGAAGATTGGGGACAATCAAAGGCAAACCTGAATAAAATACTGGCTGAAATCGGATGCACTGGGCCACTGGCGCAGAACACAGTGCAACGTTTTAACGGGTGTTCAATCAGAGTGGATCTGGCAGACTCTAATTGTGATGTTCTGTCTGTGGGGGCGATCAACACACTTAACCTGACAGCTGACTTCATGTGAGAGTCTGGAATCCTACTCTGATTGAGTCCTGATCGCAGACACAGAGAGAGAGAGAAATCACACAGGAAGCTTACACAGAGTTGAACAAAGAAGTGAGAAGATGCATTAAAAGGGATAAGAGGAAATATATAGATGAACTAGCTAAAGAGGCAGAATAAGCAGCAAATAAAGGAAACATAAAAGAACTGTACAACAGCACAAAGAAATTAAGTGGAAAATACAAACAGATCAATGCCTTTATTAAAGATAAGAAAGGAAATCTGCTTAGTAACATAAGGGAACAAATGAAGAGATGGAAAGAGCATTTTGAAGAACTTTTGAATAGATCCGGCTCAAATAATCCTCCAGATATACTACCAGCAGAAGAAGAGTTACATGTTAACTGTAGAAAACCAAGCAAAGAAGAAATAATGAAAGCCATCAAGCTATTAAAAAATGGTAAAGCCACAGGACCAGATGAAATTCCTTTGGAAGCCATCAAAGCAGATATTAACACATCTACCAAGATGTAACATAATCTATTAGATAAAATTTGGGAGAGGAAAGAAATACCTAAAGACTGAAAAGAAGGTTATATGATCAAACTACCAAAGAAAGGAAGTTTACAGGAGTGCACAAATTATAGGGGAATTATGCTACTATCAGGCCAGGAAAAATATTAAGCAGAATCATTCTGGGGAGACTAAAAGAGGCTATAGAGAAGCATTTGAGAGATGAACAAGCAGGTTTTAGGAAGAACAGATCATGTGCTGATCAAATAACTACTCAACGTATAATAGTTGAACAAAGTTTAGAACTAAATCCCCACTTCATCATGGATTCATAGATTAACAAAAGGCATTTGATAGTTTAGACAGAGGAATGCTTTGGAAGATGCTGAGTCATTACGGAATCCCAATAAAGTTTATTAACCTGATAAAAACAATGTATGAAGGAACAAAATGTAGTGTGGTGCATGAAGGACAGCTTACAGAAGCATTTGAAATAAAGAACAGGAGTAAGGCAGGGATGCCTTCTGTCTCCATTTCTCTTTCTACTGGCCATAGATTGGATTATGAAAATAACTCAAACAACAGAAATGGGATCCAGTGGTCACTGACCAAACAACTGTATGATTTAGACTTTGCTGATAACATAGCTCTCCTATCACACAACCATCAACAGATGCAGGATAAAATGAGCATACTTGATGAGAGATCACAACAGCTAGGAATGAAGATTACTAGAGATAAGACCAACATTATGAGAATTAATACAGTTGACAATAACCAAATAAAACTAGGAGAAATACCTCTACTAGACGTACAATCTTACATATATCTGGGCATTAATATAGATAAAGTGGGAGGAACAGAAAATGATACCAAGATAAGGATATCAAAAGCAAGAGGAGCTTTCATTGCACTGGGAAACATGGAAATCCAAAGAAATTAGGTTAAAAACAAAAGTAAAAATTTTCAACTCAAATGTTAAGGCGGTTGTGAAACATGGAGAACAACAATATTGACAATCACGAAGATACAGACTTTCATAAATGGATGCTTACGCAGAATAAAAGGATGGAAATGGCAGGACAAAACCACTAACATAGAAATATGGAAATGCACCAGTCAAATACCAGTGGATAAAGAGATAGAGCGAAGACGATGGCGCTGGATAGGACACACACTACGGAAGCCAACACAACAGGCCCTTTTTTGGAATCCACAGGGAAAAGACAAAGAGAAGACCAAGGAATTCTTGGAGAAGACAGATAGAAGCAGAGATGAAGATGATGGGGAAGACATGGAATGATCTTAAAAGAATGGCAAAAAACAGAACGACTTAGAAATTGTTTGTTGAAGACCTATACTACACAGGGAGCTAAAATGATTTAAAAAATGTATAAGAAGGGACTGAACAATCTATCTATCTATTGACCTTTCGAGCCGTAGCCGGCCCATAGGGCGTAGACCAAGATACTCCTTCTCTTATCTAATTTTTTATTCTAGCAGTTTTCAATTCTTTTAAAGATATTTTATCAAATCTCGCCATTTGTCTCTGCTATGTGCAAGCAGCTCTATCTAATTGAGGGAGCCGATTCCTGCTGCTCTTGCCTCTCTCATCAATGTTCTTCTCAGTGTCTCTCTGGGTCTTCATCTTTTCCTCTTACCTGTTGTTTCCCACATGAGGGCTTGCTTTGTTATTCGGTTATTCTCTTCTCATCACATGTCCAACATATGACCATCGTCTTTTCTTGATTACTGAAGATATTAATGGTTGATTCGCGATTTCTCGAATTTCCTCGTTTGTTTTGAATTCGTTCCACGCTATACCTAGTATTTTACCGGAAACTTCCGGTATATTGTGGATAGGCGGCGGGAACAATTGAAGGCTATGCATGAAAAGTGTTTCTTATTGCAGTTTCCTCATATTCCAAGTCCGGCTTGTTGCAGGAGCTACTGAGTTAAGTGCTCTGTGCACACCGTGAGATGTGTGTCTCATCCGTTTTGATCATGTTTCGATATTACAATTGTTTACAATGAATGATGATATCGTATGACAGGGAACAGTTGGCTGTGTTCACTTTCTGCACGGTTTTGCCTTATGTCTTTCGGCGTGTGCTAAGACTGCTACGATGGGGACTACAGTTATCTTTCTTTGTTTGGGAGATGAGATTCGGATGATTACGCTGGCACGGGCGGTTGAGCAATTATGGATTTTAATTCGTTTGCAGTGATACCGGGGCCTTCCATAAACAAACAAACAAACCTAGTATTTTCCTTAGACATTTATTTTCGAATACTTTCGACTTTGTTTCTATATCTTTTGTTGTTTTCCAGCTTTCACATGCATACGTAAGGGTTGATAGTACATTTGATTTGAATAGCCTAAGTTTTGTGTTTGTGCTGATGAGTTTTTGATTTCCACAACTTTTCAAGGCTTCTGAAAGACATTGCTGCTTTAGCCATTCTGATTCTAATTTCTTTACTCATATCCCCTTCTCAATCAATGTGACTTCCAAGATAGATAAAGTGATCGATCTCTTCTACTGGTTTGTTTTCCATGTATATTTTGTCGTCTGTTGGAATTGAACTTTTCATGACTTTAGTCTTTTCATGATTGATCTCAAGCCCAATTTTGCTGGCTATTGAGGCGATAACATGCTAGACTCAAAACAGGAAAATAAGTCACTTTTCTGAGGTCCAAAGCTTGGTCAGCCAGGAAGCTTGGTCTGTCAACGACTGGATTGAAAGTCCGGGACCAAGGTGTGGAAAACAGTAAGAAGGAAATGATTCTAAAAATATGTGGAGGTGGATACAATATCCCAACCTTGTTATTACTTATGTGAGCTGATTCCCAGCAAGTTAATGTACGTGGAAAAAGTGAACATATGAATCTGTGTATATCTACAGCTATGGATGTTCACATTGAAAACTATGTGCACGAAACACTTGAGTAGGTGAAGCAGCATTTAGTTATTGATCTTGTTGATGTTAACCAGGCAGTTTAAGAGAATAGCTTGGCAGAATGTCAACATCAGAAATGATAAATAACACTTGCGATCGAAAGTTATGGAGAGACATGATCATCTACGCCAGCAGCCTTGGTACTTGAGGATGATATTAATGTTCATTATTTACATCACATTGATCACAACGTAGTCAACACAATCATCACAGACTATTCAGTCCTAGTTCATAATCAAGTTTATTGATCTTTAATTTGGCACGTGTTACATAATAGTGGAAGCACTTATCTTAGAACTACTGTTCTTTAATTCTGGACATTCATAGGCTACCGCCGAATAATTATTGAATAGCCATCAAGTGCATATTGTGACATGTAAAATCTCTCTCTCACAACTTACTTATGACTTGTTTTCTGAAGCACAACTTTGAAATACACTTAAAAACACTTTCACAACTAATTGTTCTCTATGTTCTAATTCACTTGTTATGGTTCAGTTCAACTAATTGTTCCTAAGTCACTATTATCTTTTCCTATGTTCTCTACTCTAAGCTCGACTAGTCTACATTTATGATTCTTGACTAACTCACTTTACTACTTCTTACTACTTTCTGACTTACCATAGTTCGTTCACAAATTCGTGCCCACAGAGTTGATCAATTATCTCAGAAACTTCGATGAATTTCTGTAATTCTTTTACATGAAATCTTATTTTTTCACCGACCTTCAAATTGTATAACATTTAAGTACAAAGGTAGTCTGAATTTTGCACAAATCGTTTTTTGTTATATAATTTTAGGAAAATATCAAACCGCGTGCTCTAAACATTAGAATTTACTGTAAATTATGTTAATTTTGTAACATTTCAAGTCTAAGGCATATCCGTATTACAATGAATAGGGCAACATTTTTCATTTGATTTATATCTTCGTCATAGAGATAGGTAAATTTTGACCAAAGTATCAAACACACATATTCGCCAAATAGCAGGCGTGTCATCAACAAAATATATGGAACAACCAGAACATCAAACACACATAGTCAGCAAATAGTAAGAGTGTCATCAACAAAATTGTGCACATGTCATACATATGTCATTCCGAATCAGAAGTCTCTAAGAGGTTAACAACTGTTATCGGTTCGACAAACTGCAATCCATCTCGTTGCCAGTATTGTTCTTCTTCTCTGAGCACATGGTCGTCACATTTTCTCCAGTATTGTTCTTCTTCTCTGAGTACATGGTTGTCACATTTTCTCCAGTATTCTTCTTCTCTGAGTACATGGTCGTCACATTTTCTCCAGTATGGTTCTTCTTCTCTGAGTACATGGTTGTCACATTTTCTCCAGTATGGTTCTTCTTCTCTGAGCACATGGTCGTCACATTTTCTCCAGTATTGTTCTTCTTCTCTGAGTACATGGTTGTCACATTTTCTCCAGTATGGTTCTTCTTCTCTGAGCACATGGTCGTCACATTTTCTCCAGTATGGTTCTTCTTCTCTGAGTACATGGTCGTCACATTTTCTCCAGTATTGTTCTTCTTCTCTGAGTACATGGTTGTCACATTTTCTCCAGTATGGTTCTTCTTCTCTGAGTACATGGTTGTCACATTTTCTCCAGTATTGTTCTTCTTCTCTGAGTACATGGTCGTCACATTTTCTCCAGTATGGTTCTTCTTCTCTGAGCACATGGTCGTCACATTTTCTCCAGTATTGTTCTTCTTCTCTGAGTACATGGTTGTCACATTTTCTCCAGTATTCTTCTTCTCTGAGTACATGGTCGTCACATTTTCTCCAGTATGGTTCTTCTTCTCTGAGTACATGGTTGTCACATTTTCTCCAGTATGGTTCTTCTTCTCTGAGTACATGGTTGTCACATTTTCTCCAGTATGGTCGTCACATTTTCTCCAGTATGGTTCTTCTCTGAGTACATGGTTCTTCTTCTCTGAGTACATGGTTGTCACATTTTCTCCAGTATGGTTCTTCTTCTCTGAGCACATGGTCGTCACATTTTCTCCAGTATGGTTCTTCTTCTCTGAGTACATGGTTGTCACATTTTCTCCAGTAGTAAATGTCTATCGTTGAGAGGGCATCACGCGTCAATTCTTTAACATCACAAATTTTTAATGTCATGTTCTGTGCAGCAATTTGCCCTTTGACTTTAGCCCACACAAGTTCTATTGGGTTGAGGTGCGAATGATAAGGTGGGATGCGAAGATATATGTGGCCATACTTTGCAATTATTTGATCAATTTGATATAACTTTGTCTTCTTAGTTTGTCTAACAAGTTGCAACAATTCTGGTTTCTACTGGGTGTTTTGAAAGAAAACATTTTCTTTTCTAAGCAATGAGATGATTTGATCTTTTGTGCTTGACGAATTAGGAACTTTGTCCTCCAGTGCCATCGCATTATGATAAGATGCATTGTCCATTACGAGACATGAAGGTCTATCCAGAATGGGGAGTAGAGTGTTCTCTATCCAGCTCAATAAAGCAGGACACATAGCTAGACAGCGTTACACAATAATCTACAGACGATAAGAGAGGAGGAGATACCCAGTACAGGCAAACTCCGAGCATGTTCGAATAGACAGGTGATTTAGAACATGAGAAGAGAGAAGGAGATACCCAGTACAGGCAAACTCCGAGCATGGTTGAATAGACAGGTGATTTAGAACATGAGAGAGAGAAGGAGATACCCAGTACAGGCAAACTCCGAGCATGGTTGAATAGACAGGTGATTTAGAACACAAGAAGAGAGAAGGAGATACCCAGTACAGGCAAACTCCGAGCATGTTCGAATAGACAGGTGATTTAGAACACGAGAAGAGAGGAGGAGATACCCAGTACAGGCAAACTCCGAGCATGGTTGAATAGACAGGTGATTTAGAACACGAGAAGAGAGAAGGAGATACCCAGTACAGGCAAACTCCGAGCATGGTTGAATAGACAGGTGATTTAGAACATGAAAAGAGAGAAGGAGATACCCAGTACAGGCAAACTCCGAGCATGGTTGAATAGACAGGTGATTTAGAACACGAGAAGAGAGAAGGAGATACCCAGTACAGGCAAACTCCGAGCATGGTTGAATAGACAGGTGATTTAGAACATGAGAAGAGAGAAGGAGATACCCAGTACAGGCAAACTCCGAGCATGTTCGAATAGACAGGTGATTTAGAACACAAGAAGAGAGAAGGAGATACCCAGTACAGGCAAACTCCGAGCATGGTTGAATAGACAGGTGATTTAGAACATGAGAAGAGAGAAGGAGATACCCAGTACAGGCAAACTCCGAGCATGGTTGAATAGACAGGTGATTTAGAACACAAGAAGAGAGAAGGAGATACCCAGTACAGGCAAACTACGATCATGTTCGAATAGACAGGTGATTTAGAACACAAGAAGAGAGCCTGAACAGTTTGGGAGATATGGAAGAAGAGAAGATCCATGCTCATGCATAGAAGATCAAAAAGTGAGAGTTATAATAGATAGGGGAGCAAGTGCCAGTGTTAGAAAAGGAAGTACTTTTAGATCATTAGGAGGCAGGAACAGGAGATATAGAACAGGAGATAACTTAGAGGTTATAAATGGACAACTATTAAAGGTTGTAGGTAAGACAGTATTCTATCTATCTATTGTCCTTTCGAGCCGAAGACGGCACATAGGGCAGAACCACAATCTCAAAAACAGAAACCTTGCGTGCCAAAGTGGCACATATTGCAGAGATCTCTGCTTCTAAAATCTATGGCTCTGTTTCCATAACAATACTTTTTACAATGACAGCTTGTCAAGCCATCGATCAACCTCCTTAGTCGCCTCTTATGACATGCCTGGAAGGCCACAGTGTCACTATTCTTTACTTCCCTCATAATGAGGCCCCGGTAACACACAGATAGTATTAGAGATGAAAATAAGGAGATATACAATGAGAGAAGTCTTCATGGTTGTAGAAGGAATGAATAGGGTGATGAAATTTGGGGAGAGTGGATGAACAAAAACAAAGTAAGAGTGAATTATAGAAGACACAAATTACAATTGGGAAATATGGAGGTACAAATGGAAGATGGCATGCATATAGTGACATTGGCAAGAGCATTCAATCGCACCCGATTTCTTTGGTAGGGCTATGAATATTGATTTAAGCAGGTCGTCTGGTATATATCTGCTGTTGTAGATATCATTCAATATTTCTGTTATTATTTCTATTCCAAAATCACCCATGGCTTCAATCTCCTCTTTAGTTATATTATCTGGTCCAGGAGCTTTGCCTGCTTTCATATTGCGCAAGGCGTCTTCCACTTCTTCTCTGAGTATGAGGTATAGATAGTATTGTATAGATAGATACTGATAGATGATATAGTAAAGATAATGGAGGAGACACATATAAGAATGATAGATGGCATAGTAAAGATAATGGAGGAGCCAAATATAAGAGTGATAGATGGCATAGTAAAGATAATGGAGGAGCCAAATATAAGAGTGATAGATGGTATAGCAAAAATGGCACGGAATCAAAGATTTCCAGTTAGGGTGATAAATCAATCAGGAAAAACAATAAAAATAAATAGAGGGAAGGTAATAGCACAGATTCAAATAGCACAACAGGAAAAAGGGAGGTGGTGTACCAAAGAAGAAAATAGAGAAGGTAGAAATGTACAGATGCCACAGGGAAATAAAGAAAAATGGAGGATATGGCATAAGAACAGAGTAAATAAAGGTAGGCAACATGAAAAAAGACATATAAACCAGATACAACTTTCACAAGGAAAAAGGAGGAATTGATGCGACAAACGCAGACTAATGAAGAAAATAAAGAGATAATACAAGAAATGGTGATAGAAAATCACGATATGTTTGCGTTAACGTAGTTTGAGGTAGGTAGAAAACAGACGATACAGTGGAAATAGACACCGCGAAGGCGGAACCAATCAATAAAGAGGTTTTAGAGAACATCTTTACGGAACAGGAAGTGGACAAAGAGAGAGGAGTTAAGGGTAAAGGAGAAGGAAATACGGCACAATAAGAGAAAAACAAAGATAGTTGGAGAAAATAGAGGAAAGAGGAGAGAACCCGGAATGGGTGAATGAAGAAATGGTAGCTAATGAATAATCCGAAATGGATAGGTTACCTAAGAGAATAGACAGAGGAGAGATAAGGAAATAGAGGTTAAAGGCGGTACAATAAGAGAGGAATAATGTTTATATAAGAGGAGAGAATAGAGAGGACCTGGAATGGGTTAAGGGAGAAAAGGTAGCTAGAGGAGAATCTGAAATGGATGGGCTACCTAAGAGAATAAACAAAAGAGATAGTAGAAGTGGCCAGGTTTTTAATAATGGTGAGACCCTCAAATAGTTTTAATAGAGGAAGAGTGGAGAGGTGTAGTGGTGAGATAGCCAATCCAAGAGGGATAGACTACACAAAGATATATTGTACAAGGCAATATAGAATACATTGCGGAATGCAATGGGAGTTGTATATAAGAGGGATAAACTACAAAATGGAGATATTGCAGAAGGCAATATAGAAACATTACGCAATGCAATGGTATGTATACAGATGGCCAAAAGAGAAGTAGAGAGGAGAAACAAATTTTTGTGGTAGAAAGAGAAAGAGAGAGAGGTGTACCGGGAAAAAGGAAGTAAGCAGGACTAGACTAATTTATTAATGGAAAAGAAATAGTCGGAAATAGGTGACGGAGGCCTGGACTGCAGGTTCTATATGGCCTATTATCAGAACCTGTAGACAATGCTGACGACAATAACTGATGTTGACGTGCATAAAAGGAGAGATAGAACTGGAGAAATATAAGAAGTTGAAGAAGATAGAAAGAGAAAAGAAGAAGGAACATGGTGGAAAATAAGATAAGAGTGATAGAAAGTTGAAGTTGATGTAACAGGTTTAGTCATTAAGGAAGATTAATGACTAAATGGGATGGGAGGTAAAGGTGTAGCCACGAGGAGGTGTAAAAACACGAGAAATGAGTGAGGAAATAAAAGTGCCAATTGTGGGGGGTAGGTGAGCAGATAGCCGGGAGTACGGAGTCCACGCAAAAAAAGATAGATTGTCATTCTCGGGAAAAGCCTGAGTTTGGGAGATACGAAATTAGACGCCTAGATTTGATGAAAACTAGAGGAAGAAGATTTTGATTGTAGGAGAAGATAAATATTTAAGGGCAAGACACAAAGAACAAGGAGCTTTTCAGAAGGGATCCTGACCAGAGATGTCACATGTCTAGAGACAGCGACCACATGTGTGGTCAGCCCATAGGGGCTAACCATAGCCAAGTTAGTAAGTAGAGATAATGTTTCAAGTTGTAGACTACGAATTGTTAGAGCTAGAGAGTTTCACATAGATAGAAGTAAAAACCTCGAGGATTAAAGACGGCTGACAATGGCCCAAATAATTAGAAGTGTCAGAGATAGATAGTCGTAGAGACCGTAGAAGTGATATATGAGAAATAAACAGTGAGCTGTTCAATGGCGAACAGTTCATATTAAGTTAGGGTAGTCACGTGTAAAAACCTAGGGCCCAGCAGCGAGTAATATTGCTGCTGGGCAACGTGTGTGTGTGACCATAAGTTCCAGTCAGTTTGGTCATTATATCGTGTAAATATGTTGAAGTACGGTGCCCAGGTGTTGGGCTGAAATAAAGACAGTTAGCCTTAAGTGAAGTCTTGTTGTGTGTTCCTGCAGTTATCAGATCATGCCTGGCATAGTAGAAGCTGGAGGAGGAACATATCAAAATAATTATCAACGTCGCAGCACAACAACAAATGAAGTACTACAATCGACAACAAACGTGTCAGTCTTCCAAGTTCAGAATTGCATGCATGACCGATCACCGAGGTGTCACGAGAGGTCAGGGAACGAGCGAAAGTGTGTCGCCACTCACGAGTTAGACAACCAGAGAAGTAAACAGCTGGTCCAAGCGGCCCCATCCAGATTCAAAGCCACCACCTGAGAGCGTGATTAGACGGGGGGCTGATGGTGAAAAGTGGCGACAGTCCAAGGTGACGAAGCTTGATGTCCAAAGGCTTGAACACCAAAGAATCAATCTATCGTCCTGATATGAGATAAATCTTCTGGAGATAACCAGTCCTCCTGATGAAGAAGAAATAAATCGCTGTCCTGATGATCCATTTCAATCATTCTTCCTGATGATCCATTAATCAATTGATTCCTCCTGATGATACAGGAGTCAAAAATACTTCTCCCTGATACAATTGTCCTGTATTTTTCAATAACATTATATCTATTTTGTACTATAGTACTGCACATATCACTCATCTGTCTATCTACTCTAAGCATATCTAGTTCTAATTTAATATTTCTTGGAGATTTCTGTGTCTTCTGCAGTTTTATTATCTTTCCAACTACTGGTACATGGTCACTATTGCAATCTGCTCCTGGCCTTGTTTTAACAGATGTTAACCCATTCCTGAATCTTCTCTGTACCAGTATAAAATCAATTTGATTGTGTACTTTTTTGTCTGGGCTTTGCCATGTCCATAGTCGCCTAGGTTGTTGTTTGAACCAGGTGTTACCTATAATCATTTCATGTGTCTTTGCCCAATCTATCCCCTCTGTCATTTATCTCTCCAAGGCCATGTCCTCCAGTCACATTTTGCACTTTAGCTGCTCCTACCCTTGTATTGAAATCCCCCAATATAAAAGTTATTTCTTGGGAGTTACACTGTTCCATGGTCATCTCTAGCTCGTTGTAAAAAGTGTCAATGTCTTCTACTTCTTCTTTCCTTCCTCATCTGCCTTTCAGCGTCGAGGGGAGATATAATTTGTGGTTTTTTTGCTATTCTGTTCGCCTCTGCAGCTGTTATGTTTCCTAGTGCATCTAATATTCCATCGATCCATCTTTTTCGTGGTCGCCCCTTGGGTCTGGTGTTCTCACAACGTTTGTTGAAGGCTTATTGTGTTGTGTTTTGTTCTTTCTGCCTTGTCACATGGCCAAACCATTTTATCTGTTGTTTCCTTATATATTCTATGGTGGGGGCTATTCCTAGCTTTTTTTCTCAGTTCTTCATTTCTGATGGTCTGGCATCGGTAGCACAACGTTGGGATGAAGATGTTGGTGCCAGTAAGATATAATTTACAGAAAGTATACAGTTATGGGAGTTAAGTCCCATCAGATCTAATTAAAGCAAGAAGTCTCATCAAGGTATTCAACTGTATCATCAGTAAATCAAGATATTAATATTAAAGGAAAAGATGTCTCGTAGCAGTATTTTACTGTCATAGTGGAGTGGAGTGTAGAGCCTCCACTTATCATGGGTACATCTTTACTGCTGTATGGGAGTGGAGTGTAGAGCCTCCACTTATCATGGGCACATCTTTTAAGGGATCCTTAAAGAGTGTGCTCTCTCTCCCTTGATCCCAGACCTTCCCTGACCAATGACCAGGCACACACATGTTGTCCAGCTGGGCTGACTGGTGGGGGACAAGCAAGCTTCAAACCCTGGTGTTTGGTGTTAAAGTAAGCTCTCTACAACTACACTGATTAGTTCCATATATTGATATCATATGATATTATAAGGGCCAATGATTTCTCACATAACATGAAGTTGTTAAATAATGTTACAGAAATGTGAATCAAACAAAACATTTTTTTAAAAAAGTATAAATATAAAAAAAAAAACAAGCATATAAAAAGGAAAAGAAAATAATTACAATCTAGACATGTGGAAAATGATTGTTTGATATACAGAAATGTTTACAGACAATTTGAAAGAAAAAAGATTAATTTGTAAATTTGTTCTATCACTTCTTATGTTTTCAAACAATGGACACACCTTTAACAACTAATTCAATACACAGAATTAAGATCTTTCTCCAGCGAGTCTACTTTTGTATGTTTCAACAACACAATAAAAAGCAAATATATTCACACATCACACATATCACTTTCAATAGGTTTGTGTCCTGGATGCAATGTTGTGTAGATATCCAGTCAAATAAACAGTCTTGGATAGCAAGTCTAAGTTCTATCATGTAGATATTGAGATATCCAGTCAAATAAACAGTCTTGGATACCAAGTCTAAGTTTTACCATGTAGGTATTGAGTTATCCAGTCAAATAAACAGTCTTGGATACCAAGTCTAAGTTTTATCATGTAGGTATTGAGATATCCAGTCAAATAAACAGTCTTGGATACCAAGTCTAAGTTTTATCATGTAGGTATTGAGATATCCAGTCAAATAAACAGTCTTGGATACCAAGTCTAAGTTTTATCATGTAGGTATTGAGTTATCCAGTCAAATAAATAGTCTTGGATACCAAGTCTAAGTTTTACCATGTAGGTATTGAGATATCCAGTCAAATAAACAGTCTTGGATACCAAGTCTAAGTTTTATCATGTAGGTATTGAGTTATCCAGTCAAATAAACAGTCTTGGATACCAAGTCTAAGTTTTATCATGTAGGTATTGAGATATCCAGTCAAATAAACAGTCTTGGATACCAAGTCTAAGTTTTATCATGTAGGTATTGAGTTATCCAGTCAAATAAATAGTCTTGGATACCAAGTCTAAGTTTTACCATGTAGGTATTGAGATATCCAGTCAAATAAACAGTCTTGGATACCAAGTCTAAGTTTTATCATGTAGGTATTGAGTTATCCAGTCAAATAAACAGTCTTGGATACCAAGTCTAAGTTTTATCATGTAGGTATTGAGATATCCAGTCAAATAAACAGTCTTGGATACCAAGTCTAAGTTTTATCATGTAGGTATTGAGATATCCAGTCAAATAAACAGTCTTGGATACCAAGTCTAAGTTTTATCATGTAGGTATTGAGTTATCCAGTCAAATAAATAGTCTTGGATACCAAGTCTAAGTTTTACCATGTAGGTATTGAGATATCCAGTCAAATAAACAGTCTTGGATACCAAGTCTAAGTTTTATCATGTAGGTATTGAGTTATCCAGTCAAATAAACAGTCTTGGATACCAAGTCTAAGTTTTATCATGTAGGTATTGAGATATCCAGTCAAATAAACAGTCTTGGATACCAAGTCTAAGTTTTATCATGTAGGTATTGAGATATCCAGTCAAATAAACAGTCTTGGATACCAAGTCTAAGTTTTATCATGTAGGTATTGAGTTATCCAGTCAAATAAATAGTCTTGGATACCAAGTCTAAGTTTTACCATGTAGGTATTGAGATATCCAGTCAAATAAACAGTCTTGGATACCAAGTCTAAGTTTTATCATGTAGGTATTGAGTTATCCAGTCAAATAAACAGTCTTGGATACCAAGTCTAAGTTTTATCATGTAGGTATTGAGATATCCAGTCAAATAAACAGTCTTGGATACCAAGTCTAAGAAGTTTGTTCTTTAATCTTTCTCTCCAACCCCATCAAAACCTTCTCCATGTCAACCTACACTAACATGTTTGCTTTCTTGCACCACATTCTCACTTTCCTGTGCTATGTAGGTAACCAGGTCTTCTGTTGATCTGTGCTGCCAGAAACCACTCTGTTGTGACATAATTAGTTGTTCTGTCTCCAGATGTCACATAAATCTTCTGTTGACCGGTGCTGCCAGAAACCACTCTGTTGTGACATAAAAAGATGTCACATAAATCTTCTGTTGACCGGTGCTGCCAGAAACCACTCTGTTGTGACATAATTAGTTGTTCTCTCTCCAGATGTCACATAAATCTTCTGTTGACCGGTGCTGCCAGAAACCACTCTGTTGTGACATAATTAGTTGTTCTGTCTCCAGATGTCACCTAAGTCTTCTCTTGACCAACCTTTCCATAAGTTTGCTCAGACAGCGATGTAGCTAGTTGGTCTATAGCTGTGCAGTCAAGTGGGTCTTTTTCAAGTTTGAAGATGGCCATCATGTTTGATTCTTTCCAAGTTGTCAACATTTGTCCTCTCTACCAGCTGGCTTTTATTATCCTTAGAAGCAGGCCCTTGGTTTTTTGTCCCAGTTTTATGATCTTGTTGGTGATTCCATCTTTTCCAAGGGAACTCTTGAGTTTCAAAGTTTTAAGTGCTATATCTAAAGTGCTTTATCTATAGTGCTATATCTAGCTCCGTCTTGTTGATTTCTTGACCCATCTTCTGTACATAGCAGAGGCTGCAAATGTCTATTATAGCTTGTTTCATAACTCGTGCCCAACTTTTAAAATTGATAGCTTTTTAACTGCTTGTTGTAAGTTGTTCAAAATTTGCATGTAAAGTTATAATGATTAGAACCCAACAGGGAATTAATTTCATTAAAAAAAACATTTGGTTATTATTTTGCTTATTTGATTTATATAAATTTATAACGACCCATTGATGTAGTCAAAACTTAATGTTTACAGTATTTAAAGTTAAAAATAGCGAGTAAAAATCCATACACGCTAAAATTGACGTGTTTGCACGCTTTCAGCGTGGTTTTTTGACACAATTAGACACTTGTAAAAAACACGAGAGATTGTGTGTTCCATTTCCGTTCATTCATAGGTGGAGACGTGGAACGATAACATTTATCATGAGTCTTAAAATGAAATTGTGCAGTTTACAAAACATCGCAATAAAAATGTATGACTATTTTTGCAAAGAGGCTAAACGAGGAAGATTATTTCATTCTTTTTTAGAAAACCCTGAGAATAGGACAAGACACATTTTGGATTTATCTAAACGGTCATTTAATCGCTGGATTCAAGCACGTGACCATCAATGTTCCAAATATACAAAATCACAAGGAAGAGCAAAAATGTTGGATAATTTTGACAGTGAACTTATTAGAAGTGAAATTCGCAAAATGTTGGGTATGAATGAAACTGTTACAATAAGAAAATTAAAAGTATCGCTGAAAAAGAACAACAGTATTGAAATATCAAAGTCTACATTATGGAGGAATGTGAGAGCTGCAGGCTTTACATTCAGAAAGTATTCCAATGGACGAAACATCATCTGTGAGAAGCCACATATAGTAGTCATGAGAAGCAAGTACTTACGTGAAGTAAAAGAGGTGCGCAAGCAAGGTTATGATATTGTGTACTTGGATGAAACATGGATCAATGCTCACCACACTAACCAAGGGAATGGCAGTCATCAGATGGAAAGATTAAGAGATTAATACCTAGCAGCAAAGGACAGCGCTTGATAATTGCTCATGCAGGTAGTCGACAACATGGACTAATACAGAATGCAGAGCTCATTTTTCTTTCAAAATCCATAGACAATCGGGATTATCACTCTGAGATGAATGGTCACATATTTAGACATTGGATTGAAAATTCTGTTCTCCCATCACTAGATCGACCATATTGCCTGGGACAATGCAGCGTACCACAACATTGTTGCACTTGAAGATAAAGTCCCAACGTCATCCAGTACAAAAGATGCTATTAAGATATGGCTCACAAAGGAGCACATACAATTTAATAACATGTACTTAAAACCTGAATTACTATCTCTAGTAAAGCAAAAACAAAGGACAAAGATTTTTCAAATAGATAAGATTATCCAAGAGCACGGTCATATAAGTTTGAGGCTGCCACCTTACCATTCTCATTTAAATCCAATAGAACTAATCTGGGCAAAATTAAAAGGACAAGTGGCAGATGAAAATACAACATTCAAAATATGCGATGTAAAGACTCTTGCTAATCTCGCTTTATTAAATATAGACAAAGATTATTGGGCTAAACGTGAAGACCACGTCTTAAAACAGGAAGAGGAATATTGGAAAAATGATGGTTTGTGGAATGTTCAACCCCAAACAGTTGTTAATCTTTTAGACTTGTCTGATTCAGAATGAAAGTATATAGCCCCCACAATGTTGGCCCCTATATTACCTTAAATTAGTTCAACAAACGGTCCTTATCAGGACCACACAACTATGAAAATTGGACATACAGGTATACCTTGATATTATCGTCCGTCCTCGAACTGAGAAGACAATAATTCTCCTGGTGTTTTGTCTTATTAGGTTATTTCCCCATTACGGCCACGCCTTTACCTAGTGAAAATTAATCATAGACCAGCAACTACGGTAATTTCTATTATTTAGGGGTTCACAATTTACAATTTTGACAAACATCAAAGAAATTCGCCACTTTAAGAAAACTGCAGCTGCAAGATATTTGTTAAATATACATTTAAAGGGTCTTTTGCATTCTAATAACATTTGGAAAATTTCAACAGTTTTTAACAAACGGTTACTGAGTAATAGCGTTTCGAAGATGGGCACGTGATTTGAAACGAGCTATAATGGGTGCAGTGTAGGTGTCAACATGGCAAACTTTTCCCGACTCGGTTCTCTTGTAGTTCCAGCAGGGGAGTGCTTTTTACTTTGTGGATATGTAGGTCTACTCTTGCATGGATTCTCTAGTATACATTTAGATTCAATACGGGTAAAACATGTCTCACCACATCACATTTATTGGACTTCTCATCTAAGTGTTTTCTCTGGTGTGTTTTTCAATATCATCACTAAAAACTGACACCACAGATGACATTTGAAAGTTTAATCTCACATGTGTTCTCTTGTGTTTTGTTAGAATGTTACTGGCAGCAACACGTAAGTTATGTTTATGAGGCTTTTCTTCTTGTATTTTCATTTGTGTTGTATGAGATTGTTATGTTGACTTAAATCTGCACTTCACACATCACATTTGTAAGACTTCTCTCCGCATGTGTTTTCTTCTGTATTATTTTATATCCTTTGTTAGTAAAACTGATACAACACACATCACATTTGTAAGACTTCTTCTCCTGTATGTTTTCTCTTGTGCTTTTTTAGACTGCCACTTAGAGCAAAACTGACACTACACACATCACATTTGTAAGACTTCTTCTCCTGTATGTTTTCTCTTGTGCTTTTTTAGACTGCCACTTAGAGCAAAACTGACACCACACACATCACATTTGTAAGGCTTCTCTCCTGTGTGTTTTCTCTTATGCTTTACTAGGCTGCCACTTTGAGTAAAACTAACATAACACACATCACATTTGTAAGGCTTCTCTCCTGTATGTATTTTCTTGTGCTTTGTTAGACTGCCACTTTCAGTAAAGCTAAAACCACACACATCACATTTGTAAGGTTTCTCTCCTGTATGTTTTCTTTTGTGTTTTGTTAGACTGCCATTTTCAGTAAAACTAACGCCACACACATCACATTTGTAAGGTTTCTCTCCTGTATGTTTTCTTTTGTGCTTTGCTAGACTGCCATTTTCAGTAAAACTAACACTACACAAATCACATTTGTAAGGTTTCTCTCCTGTATGTTTTCTTTTGTGTTTTGTTAGACTGCCACGTTCAGTAAAACTAAAACCACACACATCACATTTGTAAGGTTTCTCCCCTGTATGTTTTTTTCATGTGCCTTATTAGACTGCCATTTTCAGTAAAACTTACACCACACACATCACATTTGTAAGGCTTCTCTCCTGTATGTTTTCTCATGTGGACTATTAGATGGCCACCTTGAGTAAAACTAACCCCACACACATCACATTTGTAAGGTTTCTCTCCTGTATGCTTTTTCTTGTGCCTTGTTAGACTGCCATTTTCAGTAAAACTTACACCACACACATCACATTTGTAAGGCTTCTCTCCTGTATGTTTTCTCTTGTGGACTATTAGATTGCCACCTTGAGTAAAACTTACACCACACACGTCACATTTGTAAGGTTTCTCTCCTGTATGTTTTTTCTTGTGCTTTGTTAGACTGCCATTTTCAATAAAACTTACATCGCACACATCACATTTGTAAGGCTTCTCTCCTGTGTGTTTTCTCTTGTGTATCACTAGACTGTCATTTCTAGTAAAACTAACACCACATACATCACATTTGTAAGACTTCTCTCCTGTATGTTTTCTCTTGCATGTTCTCAGTTCTGTACCTTGATAATCATCACCAGTTAAATAAACTTGAGACTGAAACACCTTCTCTTTCCCTATCACTTGTCTAGGATTACTGTTATTTACCACCTGGAGATTAGTATCTTGACTGCAGTCATCACCTTGACCTGCCTGAGAAGAAGCAGAGATTAAAATATAAAAATAAATCATCAATTTAAATGTTGAAGTGGGATGTAACTCTTATAGTCTAAAATATTGTCTTTGTTTATTTGGAAGCTTTGAATTGTGGGAATAAAACTATAACATTTGTATGTGACAATCTAAATGAGTGACTAACCCTGTTGTGTGTGCAAATAATAACATCAATATCTTAATATCAATAGGTGACTTCAAGTGTTGTTAGCTGTAATTGTGTACCTTACCTCAGCATTATCAATATAGACAAAAGGTCCATGTTCAGGGCAACTTCCTTCAAATTTCTGCTGACATTTCTCACAATCTGAACAAAGAAATGGATTATCAATGTAGTGGTTTTAACATACAGACTGACAAAGATGGCAGTGTGAAATGAGATACAAAGTGTGAAATAATTGTCAACATGAACTAGCCAAGTAAAAACAGACATAACTCAAGTTGTCAGATAAAACTTACATAGAAAACTGTCATTGTCAGGACAAGAAAGAGATGGAGAATTAGTCTGTTCCATCTTAATAACAGTGGACACATCACTTTCTTCCTCTCTGTTTGCTTCCATCTTTACTGTCTGACCCTGGAAATATTATTTTGTACATTTAGAACACATCACAAGTAAAATAAAATAGAATTATGGGAGCACATAAGCATATACAGCTGGGTAAATCAGACATCAATGGTAAAGGACCAAGCAATGTTAATGGATTAAAGGGCAGAACTGCAATTAAAATGATGACAATTAACATGTGATATCATAGGAGAGGAGTATAGATTGTTGAAAAAAATAGAGTAAAAAAAAGTAGAAATAGCAGATATCAGACTAATGATTGCTAAGTGCAAACAGTAACTATCAGATATCAGAATAATGGGTGAAAAGTGCAAATAGTAGCATCAGAAATCAGACTAATGAGTGAAAAGTGCAAATAGTAGTATCAGATATAAGACTAATGGGTGAAAAGTGCAAATAGTAGTATCAGATATCAGACTAATGGGTGAAAAGTGCAAATAGTAGCATCAGAAAAGAGACTAATGAGTGAAAAGTGCAAATAGTATCAGATATCAGACTAATGGGTGAAAAGTGCAAATAGTAGTATCAGATATAAGACTAATGAGTGAAAAGTGCAAATAGTATCAGATATCAGACTAATGGGTGAAAAGTGCAAATAGTATCAGATATCAGACTAATGGGTGAAAAGTGCAAATAGTATCAGATATCAGACTAATGGGTGAAAAGTGCAAATAGTAGTATCAGAAAAGAGACTAATGGGTGAAAAGTGCAAACAGTAGTATCAGATATCAGACTAATGGGTGAAAAGTGCAAACAGTAGTATCAGATATCAGACTAATGGGTGAAAAGTGCAAACAGTAGTATCAGATATCAGACTAATGGGTGAAAAGTGCAAATAGTAGTATCAGATATCAGACTAATGAGTGAAAAGTGCAAACAGTAGTATCAGATATAAGACTAATGAGTGAAAAGTGCAAACAGTAGTATCAGAAAAGAGACTCATCATCATCATGTGCCATACCGGTTGGCGTAGGTGATCATGTCCATCCACAATCTTCTATTTACAGTGTATCGTATCAGTTCTGTTGTTGACTGTTTTCCATGCCATGACACCAAGCTATCCAGTATTTTCTCTCTTTGTCGCCCGCGATCTCTCTTTCCTTTTATTTTGCCAGTTGTAACCAAGTATTCCAACTTTCCTCTTCTCATGATGTGAAAAGAGACTAATGAGTGAAAAGTGCAAAAAGCACAGTAAAAATTAACCTTTATACATTAAGGAGTTAACTAGATAGAAAGATTAGTAGAGTTCATTATACATCCTGACATGGCAAGTTAAATAGTAGAAGCAGCCTAGCAAATCAGAAAGAATAATGACAGTACACATTAAAGAGAAAAAGGGATATTGAACATACATTTAAATATATCCCCCTTACAATGCAACAGATAATAAAGAAGAATATAAAGAATTGACAGTGATCTCAGTGACACCAACAAAAGAAGTGAACAATCAAGATAATTTAATTGTCAAGGTGAACTTCAATAAAAGACCTGGAAGCAATAGACCAGAGCTTGAAGAATAACTAAGGGCTTTTGGAGATCCCTGTAGCAAAATAAATAGAAATGGCAGGAAACTGTTAGAACTGTACAACCAATATGATTTGTACACTACATGTAAACATGTTTTTTTTAATTTAAACACAGGAAATCACAAGCGGAACAACCTAGAGTGTAGAAGCCAGATTGACTTCATACTTACAAAATGAAAAGACAAGAGAACAGCCATGAGCTGTACTAAACATAAGTGCTGATACAGGCTATAAACTGTTAAACAATGACAGCAAGAATTGGAAGTAGCAACAACCAATGGAAACTATTCCTGAACAAATCCTTCTTCTTCTGTGTACTTCTCTAGATGTCAATAAGTTCAAAGAAATTGTTTGTCATCATCATGTGCCATACTGGGTGGCGTAGGCGATCATGTCTTTCCACAATATTCTAACAACAGTGCATCTTATCAATTCTGTTGTTTTCTATTTTCCAAGCAGTGACACCAAGCTATCCAGTATTTTCTCTCATTGTCATCCGTGATATCTCTTTCCTTTTATTTTGCCAATTGTAATCAAATATTCCAACTTTCCTCTTCTCATGATGCGTACGAAAAATGTTGATTGTTTCTTTCTGATGTTTTTTTAGTACCTTTTTTGTGTTGGCCTCTTTGAGAATTTCCTCATTGGTCTTTTTAACCAATGTCCAGGGAACTTTCAACATTCTTCTGAGAAATCCCATCTCTTTGGCCTTTAATCATCTTTTGATTTGTTTGTCTACTGTCCATGATTCACTTCCATAGATCAGAATTGGTTCTATATAGCACCGATGAACTCTTTTTCCCACTTCTTCTGACACAGATTTGTTGCATAAGATATTTTTCATTTTCTGAAATGCTATTTTGGCCTCAGCTATTCTGCTTTTTATTTCTGTGGTACATCTCCCATCTGATGTTATTATTGTGCCCAAGTATTTGACGCATTGCACTTGTTTCAGATTTGTCTTGTTTATTTTTATGCTGCATGATGGTGATGATTGTTTCTTTGATATGACCATTACTTCTGTTTTCTTGCTATTCAGACTGAGACCTTTCTTGTTGCTTTCTTTTACTATTATGTCTATCGTTTTTTGTAGTTCATTCTCTTTCTCTGCTATTAAGACTGTGTCATCCGCATATCGCAAATTATTTATGTTGTGACCGTTGACTTTAATTCATTTTACATCTACTATTCATCTCATAACATGTTCACTGTAAAGTGAAAACAAGTCCGGTGACAGAATTACCAGGCATGATAAGTTACACTAATCATCATCAAGTATCATGTCTGCTGGCGTAGGTGATCATGTCTCTGTACAACTTTAAATCTCGACAGCTATTTATCATTTCTGTTGTTGACCTTCTTTCAAGCCATTCTCTTAAGCTGTCTGGTATCTTTTCTCTTTGCTTCCCTCTATTTCCTCGTCCCTCAATTTTTCCAGTTGCTACAATATATTCCAGTTGTTCCCTTCTCATTACATGAGCCAAAAAATGATGACTGTTTCTTCTTAATATTGGAAATTAGCTCTCTTTTTGCTTTGGCCTCTTCCAGAACATTTTCATTACTCTTCTTAGCTGCCCATGGTATTCTCAACATTCTTCTGTAAAACCACATTTCCTATTGTCCATGATTCACATCCATATGTTAAGATGTAACATTTAATATATAACATTTAAGAACTCTTTTTATTGTTTCTATTGCCATCACTTCCTCGCCAGATATATGTGATTATAGTGTTGAAATATGATGTTTTTTTGAGATGTTACAATCCATTATTAAGGGAATCATATCACATTTGTTACTGAGTTATCTGTGGGTCATCATTATTGTGTTCCAACCATGTCCATAGGTGCTCAGATCCCCTGCTCAGCAAGTCCCACAGCATCCAGTAACTGATGACTCCAGTTCTGTGTTGGTTGATTAGTTCTCTTATATGCCCACTAAGTTTCTCGTTTCTGGCCGTGCCCATCTTAACTCTTGGAGTTCTTCGAACATCTCGGAGGGCATTGATGATGTCCACCCGATCCATTGGTTGACCATCCTCAATGATAGTGCAGCTGGCCAGCCTGTCTGCTCTTTCATTTCGCCATAGACCAAGGTGACTATGTAATTTTGACTTCTGCAATGACTCTACCCATTGCCTGCATATAGAGCCCGCCTCAACTTTTCTTATCATGCTCATCGAATCATTCAGTATAGAGGCATGGGTGTAGTAGTGTGACTCTAACCAGATGACATGAATGTCCTGGAGTGTCTAATGAAATGATTTAAGAACTTGGAATTGCAGCTGAAGCATCCAATCTATGGCCAGTAGAAAGAGAAATGGAGACAGAAGGCATCCTTACCTTACTCCTGTTCTTATTTCAAATGCTTCTGTAAGCTGCCCTTCATGCACCACACTACATTTCGTTCCTTCATACATTGTTTTTATCAGGTTAATAAACTTTATGGGGATTCCATAATGACTCAGCAACTTCCAAAGCATTCTTCTGTCTAAACTATCAAATGCTTTTTTCGTAATCTATGAATCCAATATAAAGTGAGGATTTTAGTTCTAAACTTTGTTCAACTATTATATGTAGAGTAGTTATTTGATCAGCACATGATCTGTTCTTCCTAAAACCTGCTTGTTCGTCTTTCAAATCTTTCTCTATGGCCTCCTTTAGTCTCTCCAGAATGATTCTGCTTAATATTTTTCCTGGCACTGATAGTAGCATAATTCCCCTATAATTTGTGCACTCCTGTAAACTTCCTTTCTTTGGTAGTTTGATCATATAACCTTCTCTCCAAAAAGGGAACTTATAAGAAACATCAGAAAGAAACAATCAGCATTTTGTAAGCACATCATGAGAAGAGGAAAGTTGGATTACTTGGTTACAACTGGCAAAATACAGGGAAAGAAAAAAAGAGATCATGGATGACAAAGAGAGAAAATACTGGATAGCTTGGTGTCATGGCATGGAAAACAGTCAACAACAGAACTCATAAGATATACGGTAGATAGAAGATTGTAAAAAGTCACATCGTCTACGCCAACCGGTATGGCACATGATGATGAATGTTCTAGTCCCAATGATCTCTAGTGACCTGCTCCAGGTGGATGAGTGACAATAATTACTGATATGTTACTAACAAAAACAGGTTCTGCTAGATCTCACTCAATATGTAGTAAGACTATTGTTTATATTATTGTAGTCAATGACCTTCTTTCAGATAAGGAAGCAAAATGAAAGAATTCCAGTGAAAGAAGGCCAGACACAGTGACATGATAAAACTGATTTGTTCATTCTGCAGACTGACCTGCCATTCAAGTATTGGCAAGATCAGAGTCATGAGATTGAGAGGAAATTCTGAGATGATCAACAAAATAGAGCCACAAAGTTACTTTTAAAAGATCAACATCTGCCTGACTCCAACAGTCTCTGAAGACACAAAATGTGAACCAAAAAATTAACTATTTAAATCACTGTCTCAGGGAAATATAGCATGGAATAAATGAAAGACTAGTGCAGACAAAAGGTATTTAATAATAACTATAATCTGGTATAGAAGCTGGGCATATATCAGCTATGAGATGAGAAGATATTACAAAAGTAGTATAAAACAAGGGGAAAAGTGGGCAAAAGAAACAAAAAATGTGACAGAGAAACACTAAGTAGACCATGTGACATATAGAAACACTAAGTAGACCATGTGACAGAGAAACACTAAGTAGACCATGTGACATATAGAAACACTAAGTAGACCATGTGACATATAGAAACACTAAGTAGACCATGTGACATATAGAAACACTAAGTAGACCATGTGACATATAGAAACACTAAGTAGACCATGTGACATATAGAAACACTAAGTAGACCATGTGACAGAGAAACACTAAGTAGACCATGTGACATATAGAAACACTAAGTAGAACATGTGACATATAGAAACACTAAGTAGACCATGTGACATATAGAAACACTAAGTAGACCATGTGACAGAGAAACACTAAGTAGACCATGTGACATATAGAAACACTAAGTAGGACATGTGACATATAGAAACACTAAGTAGACCATGTGACATATAGAAACACTAAGTAGACCATGTGACATATAGAAACACTAAGTAGACCATGTGACATATAGAAACACTAAGTAGACCATGTGACAGAGAAACACTAAGTAGACCATGTGACAGAGAAACACTAAGTAGACCATGTGACATATAGAAACACTAAGTAGACCATGTGACAGAGAAACACTAAGTAGACCATGTGACATATAGAAACACTAAGTAGAACATGTGACATATAGAAACACTAAGTAGACCATGTGACAGAGAAACACTAAGTAGACCATGTGACAGAGAAACACTAAGTAGACCATGTGACAGAGAAACACTAAGCAGACCATGTGACATATAGAAACACTAAGTAGAACATGTGACATATAGAAACACTAAGTAGAACATGTGACATATAGAAACACTAAGTAGACCATGTGACAGAGAAACACTAAGTAGACCATGTGACATATAGAAACACTAAGTAGACCATGTGACAGAGAAACACTAAGTAGAACATGTGACATATAGAAACACTAAGTAGACCATGTGACAGAGAAACACTAAGTAGACCATGTGACATATAGAAACACTAAGTAGGACATGTGACATATAGAAACACTAAGTAGACCATGTGACAGAGAAACACTAAGTAGACCATGTGACAGAGAAACACTAAGTAGACCATGTGACAGAGAAACACTAAGCAGACCATGTGACATATAGAAACACTAAGTAGAACATGTGACATATAGAAACACTAAGTAGAACATGTGACATATAGAAACACTAAGTAGACCATGTGACAGAGAAACACTAAGTAGACCATGTGACATATAGAAACACTAAGTAGACCATGTGACAGAGAAACACTAAGTAGAACATGTGACATATAGAAACACTAAGTAGACCATGTGACAGAGAAACACTAAGTAGACCATGTGACATATAGAAACACTAAGTAGGACATGTGACATATAGAAACACTAAGTAGACCATGTGACATATAGAAACACTAAGTAGACCATGTGACAGAGAAACACTAAGTAGACCATGTGACATATAGAAACACTAAGCAGACCATGTGACATATAGAAACACTAAGTAGACCATGTGACATATAGAAACACTAAGTAGACCATGTGACATATAGAAACACTAAGCAGACCATGTGACATATAGAAACACTAAGTAGACCATGTGACATATAGAAACACTAAGTAGACCATGTGACATATAGAAACACTAAGTAGACCATGTGACATATAGAAACACTAAGTAGGACATGTGACATATAGAAACACTAAGTAGACCATGTGACAGAGAAACACTAAGTAGACCATGTGACATATAGAAACACTAAGTAGACCATGTGACATATAGAAACACTAAGTAGGACATGTGACATATAGAAACACTAAGTAGACATGTGACATATAGAAACACTAAGTAGACCATGTGACAGAGAAACACTAAGTAGACCATGTGACATATAGAAACACTAAGTAGACCATGTGACATATAGAAACACTAAGTAGACCATGTGACAGAGAAACACTAAGTAGACCATGTGACATATAGAAACACTAAGTAGACCATGTGACAGAGAAACACTAAGTAGACCATGTGACAGAGAAACACTAAGTAGACCATGTGACAGAGAAACACTAAGTAGACCATGTGACATATAGAAACACTAAGTAGACCATGTGACAGAGAAACACTAATTAGACCATGTGACATATAGAAACACTAAGTAGACCATGTGACATATAGAAACACTAATTAGACCATGTGACATATAGAAACACTAATTAGACCATGTGACATATAGAAACACTAATTAGAACACTATATGAGAGACCTCATTATCTCCCTTGCCAAGACAAAGCAGCCCACCCAGAACAAGAACATGTGGTGAGACTAACTACAGGTCCAGTGTAAAATCTGACAAATAACAACAAAAAATTATCAAACTTGGAGAGTTTTTAATGTGCTGTTTTATGTGCCATCTTTGGCTTGAAAGGACAATAAAAGGATAGATCCAACTCACTTCATTATCTGGCTCTTGTTTTATATTCCAGACTGGAATCTGTGTATCCATATTTTTGTCTGTCAAGGAGAAAAGGTTGATGTTTAATATTCAGTAAATTGGAATAGTGCCATAATAAAGTTAATGAGAGGTGATAATACTAATACTGGAATAGTGTCATCATAAAGTTAATGAGAGATGATAATACTAATACTGGAATAGTGTCATAATAAAGTTAATGAAAGATGATAAAACTAATACTGGAATAGTGTCATAATAAAGTTAATGAGAGATGATAATACTAATACTGGAATAGTGTCATAATAAAGTTAATGAGAGATGATAATACTAATACTGGAATAGTGTCATAATAAAGTTAATGAGAGATGATAATACTAATACTGGAATAGTGTCATAATAAAGTTAATGAGAGATGATAATACTAATACTGGAATAGTGTCATAATAAAGTTAATGAGAGATGATAATACTAATACTGGAATAGTGTCATAATAAAGTTAATGAGAGTTGATAATACTAATACTGGAATAGTGTCATAATAAAGTTAATGAGAGATGATAATACTAATACTGGAATAGTGACATAATAAAGTTAATGAGAGATGATAATACTAATACTGGAATAGTGTCATAATAAAGTTAATGAGAGATGATAATACTAATACTGGAATAGTGTCATAATAAAGTTAATGTGAGATGATAATACTAATACTGGAATAGTGTCATAATAAAGTTAATGAGAGATGATAATACTAATACTGGAATAGTGTCATAATAAAGTTAATGAAAGATGATAAAACTAATACTGGAATAGTGTCATAATAAAGTTAATGAGAGTTGATAATACTAATACTGGAATAGTGTCATAATAAAGTTAATGAGAGATGATAATACTAATACTGGAATAGTGACATAATAAAGTTAATGAGAGATGATAATACTAATACTGGAATAGTGACATAATAAAGTTAATGAGAGATGATAATACTAATACTGGAATAGTGTCATAATAAAGTTAATGAGAGATGATAATACTAATACTGGAATAGTGTCATAATAAAGTTAATGAGAGATGATAATACTAATACTGGAATAGTGTCATAATAAAGTTAATGAGAGATGATAATACTAATACTGGAATATGCGAGCCTGTAAATTTGTTGTGGGTGTATGACACACAAAATAAGTGGATTGTCTTTATTTGTTCAAATGTATAACTACCATGGTGTTTATACAAAATATCTCACTCCTCATCTCCTCATCTTGGCCTATAGTTTATATGTTTCTATGCTTTCCTTTCATGAACTTAGTGCAGTTATTTATTTACTTCTAAATTTATAAATGATTTTTCAGACCCAGGATACCCACAGCACTTGGGCTGAAAGTGACCAGGGACTCATAGCTGACCATTTGTATCAGGTTCAGGGAACAACAATTAGTTGAGATCCTAATCAACCTACTTATGGTAGGCCCCAAATCTAACCAGTGTGGACAAACAATTAGGGATCTAAGAGGAAAAGCCACCTTGTATCAAAAATGTTGTGCTCAAGTCTGATGTGGTGTTGTACTGCTTGAGCTGAAAGTGACTAGGCTCAGTGTGTCCATATTTGTCTTGACTACATGAATATTTTGTACAAATTATATATTATTGTCAGCACTACACATATATATATATTTAATATAACTGTTATATTTCTTAACAGAATCAGTTTGGTGTACCTAGCGGCTGGTTGATCCTTCTCATGACATTACAAATAAGATGCCTTAAATTGAACCCCACTGCAGGGAAAATAATAGCCAGTACACCTCAGTGAGTGTGGGTACCACTTTATGAACTCTGATTCTGAAGGCGGTAGGTCGCACTTTATTGGTAACTTATAACATTGCAACAAATACAAATCACTTTTCATATAAATATGACTGCCAACTTTGCTTCTCCTATAGGCAATTTGTGTTATTTTTATTGTCTCTCTAATTCTTCCTCTTTTCTTATATGCTGATGTTTCCATAGAAGAGCCTGTTGTTTGATTCTTTTGTTGTCTCTTCTCAACACATGTCCAACATCATAACCATCATAAATTATAATGTTAATGAACATATGTGAAATATGTCCATTTCACTTTCTCCTTAGTCTAACTAATTGTAGGAGATGGTTGTATGACCATTTCTGTTATCTCTATAACTATATATATTAGTCAAGAATTAATTCACACGATTATGTTATTTATAATAATTTATTGTAACATAAAACTATAATAAATGTAAATAATATAATTAATACATTCATCAGCATCATCATCAAGTACCAGGCCTGCTGGCGTAGGTGATCATGTCTCTCCACAACTTTTGATCTCGACAGTTATTTATCATTTGTTGACCTTCGGCCAAGCCATTCTCTTAAACTGTCTGGTATCTTTTCTCTTTGCTTTCCTCTATCTCTTCATCCCCCAATTTTCCCAGTTGTTACAATATATTCCTGTTCTCTTCTCATTACATGGCCAAAAAATGATGATTGTTTCTTCCTAATATTGGAAATTAGCTCTCTTTTTGCTTTGACCTCTCTCAGAACATCTTCATTACTCTTCTTAGCTGTCCATGGTATTCTCAACATTCTTCTGTAAAACCACATTTCTACATCCCCCACTGATTCTCTTGTCTGTTGTCCAATTGTGCATGATTCACATCCATAGGCATATGTTACTACATAACATTTAAGAACTCTTTCTAGTATTGTCAAAAATGGATTGCATAGTATCTTCCTCAAATTTTGGAAAAATGCTTTTCCATTCAGTTGGAATGGAACCAACTGCAGGTGGTTCCAATCTGCATCTCACCTCTTTTAATTGTGGCAATTCACGATTACGACAACGGTGGGTGGTTTTCAGTTGCCTTTCCGCTTTCTATTGGTTTGTTTGCGGTTGGCTCCAATTCATCATCATCATCATGTGCCTTCTCCGTAATGAAGGTTGGCTACCATGGATCGCCATTCTACTCTGTTTCTTGCTTTGATGGTGCAGGCTGACATAGATTGACTTGTCCATCTTTTGATGTTACTCGTCCATGTTAGTCTTGGTCTGCCTCTTTTGCCTTGTATTTTTCCTTCCAATATTACTTTTAGTAGGCTGTTGTGTCTTTTAACATGTCCCAAAAATTTAATTTGTCTTGTCTTAATTGTGTTCAGTAGTTCTCTTTTTATTTTCAGTTGTTTTAAAACTTCATCGTTTGTTATCTTTTGTTTCCATCCAATTCTACCTATTCTTCTATAAATTATCCACATTTCAAAGGCTTCAATTTTCTGTTCTGTTTTCTTGTCTAATGTCCATGTTTCTGCACCATACAGGAATATTGAAAAGATGTAACATTTTTGCCATTCTTAGTTTCAGCCTGCTGATATTTGTTTTGTTGTTAGTATATTTACATGGCATTAAAATTACTTTTTGCCATACCTATTCTTTTGTTTATTTCAGTTTTGCATTTTCCATCATTGGTTATAGTTTGTCCCAGGTAGTTGCAGCTCTGGACTGTCTCCAGATGTATTCCCTTAACTGTGATATTTAATTGTAGGTCTTGAGAATTTTCTTTGTTTATGATCATAGTTTTAGTCTTTTTGATATTCATTTCTAGTCCATATTTTTTGCTTGTTGTGTTTATCACATTAAGCAATTGTTGTAGGTCTTTAGGATTTTCTGCTAGTAAAACAGTATCATCAGCATATCTCAGGTTATTGATTAGCTTCCCATAATGTTTAGGCCTGGTATCTCTGAGATATTTTTAAAGATTTGCTCAGTGTATAGATTGAACAAGCTTGGTGATAGGATGCATCCTTGTCTTACTCCTCTTTTTATGTCCATGGGTGTAGAGTTCTCCTTGTTACATCTTATTATTGCTGTTTGCTCCCAGTACAAATTACATATTAGTCGTATGTCTGCGTCATCTAGGTTTATATCCTTTAGGCAGTCTATAAGTTGGTTATGGTGTATTCTATCAAAAGCTTTGGTGTAGTGTATAAAGCAGGCATATATTGGTTTGTTTACTTCTGTGTACTTTTCAATCAATGTTCTCATGCTAAATATGGCTTCTTTTGTCCCACTGTTTTTCTTGAATCCAAATTGCTGCTCATCTAATTCAGTACTGATTTTATTCTGAATCCTTCCCTGTATAACTTTTAGTAAAATTTTGTTACCTGGCTCATTAGGCTTATTGTTCTGAAGTCACTGCATTCAACTGCACCATTCTTTTTAGGCAATGCTATGAAAGTTGATGTTTTTAGATCGTTTGGTATGTATCCTGTATGGTATATGTCATTGCATATGTCTGTGATCACTTCGATGCCAAACTCTTCTAGAGCCTGTATCATCTCTATCTGTATATTGCCAGGCCCTGCTGCTTTCCCTTTTTCATTGTTTTTATAGCTTTTTCTACTTCGGATTTCAGGATTTTATAGTTGTATGTACATTTTATGTCTGGCTTTTTTTGTCCCTTTCATCATGAAATAATTATGTTATATATTCTTGCCATCTATCTATTATATCTTTGTTGTCTGATAGCATTCTTCCCTCTTTGTTTGCTATACATCCGATTCCTGCAGCTTTTTTGTCTTTATTAGCCACTCTCTTTATTTCTGTGTGCATCTCTCTTAGGTTTTGTTTACTTTCCATAGTTTCGATTTCTAGACATCTTTGGTTGAGCCAGTCTTCTTTTGCCTTTTTGCACATTCTCCGTATTTCATTGTCTATATCCTTGAATCTGGCAGTGTTTTTCGCTTGTCTTCTTTCTTCCATTTTTTCTAAGATTTTGTCTGTTATCCATTTTTTATTTTTGTTACTTTCCATTTTGGGAAAGGATTTGCAGGATTATTGCATGCTGTTTTTTATGCAGTGTCATTTTGTTGTGACTTTTTCCTCAGGATTTTCTCTTCTGTACTGCTCAATCCCCTCTTCTAGTAACTTCTGATATGTGCTCTTTACTTGTACAGTATAAGTTTCTTTTACATCTTTCTGGTTTAACGCTGTTATATCTATTGGTGTTGCTGAATTAGTTTTTTGTTTGTTTCTCTTTAATTTGATTTTCATTTTTATCATTACAGGATTGTGGTCTGAATTTATATCTGCTCCTGGGTAGGTTTTGGCTTTCTTGACGCTGTTCCTGAATCTGTCTTTTATCATTATGTAATCTATTTGATTTCTCTTCTTGTCTCCAGGGCTTTTCCATGTGTATAATTTCCTTTTCTCTTGCTCAAAGGTGTTGCATATTATCAGTCTGTTTTCTTCGCAATATTGTATTAATCTTTCTCCTCTGTTATTTCTTTTTCCTAGACCATGATTTCCTATTATGGTCTTATATTTACCTTTTCCTACTTTAGCGTTCATATCACCTATTATAATCAAGATGTCTGATGATTTCACTTGCTTCATAACTGTGTTTAGATCTTCATAGTATGCCTCTATTTGTTCATCTCTATAGTCTTGAGTAGGTGCGTATGTCTGTATTATTGCTATGTCAAATTGTTTTGCCTTTATTTTTATTAGTATATTCCTATCATTATATGTCAATTGAGTATTTATATATTTTTGTAGTTCTCGTTTTATTAGAATGCCTACTCCTCTTTGATGTTCTTTTGTGTTTCCTGAATATATAAATGTATATTTATCGTCTTGTATGTATCCACTTTCCTTCCATCTTGTTTCCGATATTCCTAAGATATCTATGTTTAGTCGTTCTGCTTCTACCATAAGATTTCTAGTTTTCCTTGTTGGTATAAGGTCCTAACATTCCATGTAGCTATTTTTATTTCGTTCCTAAAACAGTAGTTAGAATTTCTCTCCATGGCTTTCTTTGGGTTGTTACGTGATGAGGCTCCAATCTCTTTCACGGTGGTCTGCCATTTTCGCCTTTCGTGTTCTGAAAATGTCTCATGTGTACCACACACTTTGCTGTTTTCGCTTTCTGGGCCGTGGTTATTTCAATTAATTCTTCCGCCCCATCCACCATCGCAGACTTTTCACATACGGGTTGAACACACCCGACTATCAACGCCATTGTTGTCAAACCATGTGCTTGCCTATCGAACCGCGAACACACGACACAAAGAAAGAATAAATCCACTTAAATATCGATAAAGTTCGCAGTCCATCCTCCAGTCAGAAGTAAAACATTACACCAAACGGGGAATAGCAACACATAAATTCACAACTAGACTGTCGCGTAAATCATTTAAATATCTCAGCAAGAGCCGAATTATAAAAATGACAACACGTAGTCACCATGACACGGCAAGTTCCCAAATTGAGAGGAAGTTGTGCAAATTGAGATTTCACAGAATAAAAGCCTTAACAACAGATTGTTAAGGGAGAAGACTGCTTTCAAATAGTGTCCGAGAAAGGCCCTGCGTCAGTCAGATTAAGGAAGAAGCGCACTACAAAGACAGAAATATAAGAAAAAGACTACTACATCAGCACATGTTGAACATAATCATATGTCCATTTTCTGCTGCTAATTGTAGATTAGATCTTTGGTTGCATTGTCATTTCTCTATATTAGTCTTGGATTCATTTACAAGAGATGAAGATGATAATTTACAGTTTATGTCCAAACAACAGAAAACCACCGTCATAACTTCTTTGTACAATCATGAATCGCCACAACAATAGAAAAAAGAGTTCTCAAATGTTATGTAGAGCCAGTCTTAACATATGGATGTGAATCATGGACAATAGGACAACAAACAAGACAATCACTGGAGGCTGTAGAAACGTGGTTTTACAGAAGAATGTTAAGAATACCATTTGGACAGCTAAGAAGAGTAATGAAAATGTTCTGAAAGAGGTCAAAGCAAAAAGAGAGCTAATTTCCAATATTAGGAAGAAACAATCATCTTTTTTTGGCCATGTAATGAGAAGAGAACAACTGGAATATATTGTAACAACTGGGAAAATTGAGGGACGAAGAGATAGAGGGAAGCAAAGAGAAAAAATACCAGACAGCTTAAGAGAATGGCTTGGCAGAAGGTGAACAACATAAATGATAAAGAACTGTAGAGATCGAAAGTTGTGGAGAGACATGATCACCTACCTATTGCCAGTAGGCTCGGTATTTATGATGATGATGATGTCCCAAATTATTTCAGTTCAGAGCTACGTTCAACGTTTCCTTGCACTTTATTTGGTGGCTCTCGAATCTTTCATTAGAAGATGCCCGGGTTAGGTTTACTGTTTGGAATAGCCCACAAGTATCCATAGACCTTGAAGACAAAATAAATCAAATGCACAACAACTAGAAACAGTTGATATCTCAAACATGTCCGGTCAGTGAGGGCGAGATCACATACAGTCGTAAATTAGCCACAATATTATTTTATTTATGGTTACGTAATAATTATTATAAATGTAAATAATATGATTAATAAATATAATAAACAACGAGTATGATACCTGCCTTATTGTTTAAAACATATTTCAGCCCAACTAAAACTTAACTACAGCACGGCCTGTGAAGTAACAGTAGTAACACGGCTGGTGACGGCCCTAGGCCTAAATGATTCAATAAGGAATCGTTACCACCTTGTGTTCCTATCGAGTTCTAGTTTAATTCAAACTGATATTTAACACAACTGCAAGACCACACCTGTCATCAAGGAATGAAATGTTGAATGTTGTAAGTGTAAGTTGTTGAGGTCGAGTCAGACCGTCATGGCGCGTGTGTTGCTGAGATGTTGCCAGGTTGCAATTTGAGAGGAAGATTGGACGAGAAAAATAGACAAAAATGGTTTGGTAACAGCTTGACGTGATTGATTTGATAGGTCATCAATGGTTTGGTAACAGATTGACGTGATTGATTTGATAGATCATCAATGATTTGGTAAAAGCTTGACGTGATTGATTTGATAGATCATCAATGGTTTGGTAAAGCTTGACGTGATTGATTTGATAGATCATCAATGGTTTGGTAACAGATTGACGTGATTGATTTGATAGATCATCAATGGTTTGGTAACAGATTGACGTGATTGATTTGATAGATCATCAATGGTATGGTAAAATCTTGACCAATGGTCGTAAAATATGGACTAGATATGAATATCAAAAAGACTAAAACTATGATCATAAACAAAGAAAATACTCAAAACTCACAAGTGGATATCAAAATTGAAGGAATAGACCTTGTGACAGTTCAGAACTACAACTACCTTGGACATACTATAACCAATGATGGAAAATGTACAAATGAAATAAACAAAAGAATCATCATCATCATCATGTACCCTGCCGGTTGGCGTAGGCGATCATGTCCCTCCACAATCTTCTATCTACAGTGCATCGTATCAGTTCTGTTGTTGACTGTTTCCCATGCCATTACACCAAGCTATCCAGTATTTTCTCTCTTTGTCGTCCGCGATCTCTCTTTCCTTTTATTTTGCCAGTTGTAACCAAGTATTCCAACTTTCCTCTTCTCTTGATGTGCCCGAAAAATGTTGATTGCTTCTTTCTGATGTTTTTTAAGAGCTCCCTTTTTGTGTTGGCCTCCTTGAGAATGTCCTCGTTGGTCTTTTTATCTGTCCAGGGAACTTTCAACATTCTTCTGAGAAATCCCATCTCTGTGGCTTCCAATCGTCTTTTCATTTGTTTGTCTACTGTCCATGATTCGCTTCCATAGGTCAGAATTGCTTCCATATAGCACCGATGAACTCTCTTTCTCATTTTTATTGACATAGATTTGTTGCATAAGATATTTTTCATTTTCTGAAATGCTATTTTGGCCTGAGCTATTCTGCTTTTTATTTCTGTGGTGCATCTCCCATCTGATGTAATTATTGTGCCCAAGTATTTGAAACGTTGCACTTGTTTCAGATTTGTCTCGTTTATTTTTATGCTGCATGATGGTGATGATTGTTTCTTCGATATAACCATTACTTCTGCTTTCTTACTATTCAGACTGAGACCATTCTTGTTGCTTTCTTTTACTATTATGTCTACCATTTCTTGTAGTTCGTTCTCTGTCTCTGCTATTAAGACTGTGTCATCCACATATCGCAAATTATTTATGTGTGACCGTTGACTTCAATTCCTTTTTTGTCTACTATTGATCTCATAATATATTCTCTGTGAAGTGAAAACAAATCCGGTGACAGAACACAGCCTTGTCTGATAGAAGATTTGATAGAAGACACACATTTAACGACGTTTCGGCTCCATAGGCCTTCAGTCCGGAAAAAACAAACAAAACACACACACAGATATGTAAGTAATTGAAACTAATCCTACATAGCTAACTTGTAATGAATCATCCAAAACAAAATAATAGAAACCGATATAAGAAACGAGGAATGTCTTCCCTGTGTCGTGGACCGTGGCTGGTATGAGAAAGAGAGAGTCGCGGAGGCACGGGCATGCGCTGTAATTACCCTGCTGGTCGGAGGGTCAAATCCGTGTTACAGGGTTCTAAAAATATTTGAGTGGGCGGAACACTGTCAAGGTTACCTCGACTACAAAGATACTGACAATGTCTATAAGTATCTAATGACCCACACATACTTGCATACACAATATATATGATCTGATAAGAGGAAGATACAGCACAAATAGGGAGATCTGATAAGATGAAGATACAGCACAAATAGGGAGATCTGATAAGAGGAAGATACAGCACAAATAGGGAGATCTGATAAGATGAAGATACAGCACAAATAGGGAGATCTGATTAGAGGAAGATACAGCACAAACAGGGAGATCTGATAAGATGAAGATACAGCACATATAGGGAGATCTGATAAGATGAAGATACAGCACATTGGATGACGTCATGGAACGCACCAAAATGGCAGCTTATTTATATTCGAGCTATGGACTAAGCAATGTTTACATTGAACAACACGATATATGTTATTGCAGCGAGTTGGCAGATTGTTGAAAATGTTTTCAAGGGTTTGAACATAAATGTTTGTTCACAGTTCGTTAACCTTCGCTGTAGATAAAGTCGTTAATTCGATGGCTTCGTTTCGGACGTTTGGTAGCTAAGGACCTAACTTGTGCAAACGGATGGGATTGGCAAGGATCATTTTGAATCTATGAAGTGGGCTCATTTTGTGTTTAACTCAAAAGCATATGTGCTTTTTAACCACATACCTTTTTTTGGGGACTCAATGAAGATATCCCCGATGGAAGAATAAATCGTACTATTAGTCCTATAAATGATTCGCTTCCAGAGGTTTATGATGTAAACAAAGCAGTTTTGTCATTGCAAGTGAATAATGTCCACACCTATAATGGTCAGGATTGTGTAGCAGCAGCAGCTTTATAGCGAACACAGAAAACATCACAGGATTGTGCTGTTCTGAAACAGCTATGTCATGCTACCCTAGAATTGCCTTTAATGGGATTACTGTGACCACAAACCACTCTCCATGTGTGTGCCACCCATTTACACCCCAGAAAGAAACACTGAATATAACAACATCATGTGCCGTCTGTGATATTAATGACCACAGACCAGGAGCCTCCAGTATGATTGATACAACTGTTGCACCAAGCATTTCATCAGCAGAGCCATATCTATGGAATGTTAATCTGACATTGTTCTTGAATGATGTCCTAGTTAATGAGACATCAGAATCGTGTGGCGGCAGCTACAAGAAGGGAGCGGAGAACATCAAGTTCTGCTGCTATAAAGGAGACTTGCCTTGCTATCCCAGAATTGCCTTAAATGGGATCACTGTAGTTGAAAACTTCTCCTCTTGTGTAAACTACACATTCACATCTAAGAGTGAATCAGTGAAGGTCACAAAATCATATTCTCTCTGTGGTTTTACTAACTACAGGTCATGTGGCTTCTGTTGGATTGGAAATGATAACTTACCACCACTGTGTGTCTATATGTTTGGAATTGGAGTCATCAATGATGGCCTAACATCATCAAGTGCTATGACGATCATCATTTTCGGGAGGACGTGAACTCCATTGGTATATGGTGGATAGGCGGCAGGAACCATTGAAGGCTATGTTTGAAAAGTGTTCCTTCTTGCAGTTTCCTCATATTCCAAGTCCGGCTTGTTGCAGGAGCTACTGAGTTGAGTGCTCTGTGCACACCGTGAGCTGTGTGTCTCATCCGTTTTGATCCTGCTTCGATATCCCGCTTGTTTACGATGAATGATGATATCGTATGACAGGGAACAGTTGGCTGTGTTCACTTTCTGCGCGGTTTCGCCTTATGTCTTTTGGCGTGTGCTGAGACTGTTACGATGGGGACTACAGTTACCTTTCTTTGTTTGGGAGATGAGTTAGTGGTTCGGATGATTCCACTGGCACGGGCGGTTGAGCAATTATGGACATTTTTTGCTGTGATACCGAGGCCTTCCATAACCAATAACAGCACATATAAGGAGATCTGATAAGATGAAGATACAGCACATATAGGGAGATCTGATAAGATGAAGATACAACACATATAGGGAGATCTGATAAGATGAAGATACAGCACATATAGGGAGATCTGATAAGATGAAGATACAGCACATATAGGGAGATCTGATAAGATGAAGATACAGCACATATAGGGAGATCTGATAAGATGAAGATACAGCACATATAGGGAGATATGGCACAAATAGGTAGATGCAACACCAACAGGGAGATAGAGCACGAGATAAGACTTGAGGGGAAATTAGTGAGATAAGACTTGAGAGGAAGTGAATTATAAATGAGGAGAAAGGTCTGGAAAGTGTTTGTTGAAGACCTATGCTCCACAGGGAGGATGTTTTATTGACTATATTGTTCTCAGTATTTTGTGATGTTTCTGCTTGTTCACTGACAGAGTAAATTCCTCCTCTAGTCTTTGTATTTCCTTGCTTGTAGTTTTTTCTTGCTCCTGTAGGAATTGATTCCTTAGCAGCTCTCAGAATTGTCCCAGTTAACTTCTCTACCTTATTAAAGACTTTCTTTTGATGTCTATTGATGGGTGCAGTGTATGTGTCTGTCAACTTGTCAAGCTTTTCCCACTTGGCTCTCTTGTAGTTCCAGCAGGGGAGTGCTATTTGTTTTGTGGATATGTAGGTCTACTCTTGCATGTATTCTCTTGTGTACATTTAGATTCACCTTGGATAAAACATGGCTCACCACATTTATTATACTCCTCTTGTGTGTTTCTTTTGTAGTTTATTAGATGGTCACTTTGAGTAAAACTTACACTACACACATTACATTTGTTAGGCTTCTCTCCTCTATGTTTTCTCTTGTGTGTTTCTTTTGTGGTCTATTAGATGGCCACTTTGAGTAAAACTTACATCACAAACACCACATTTGTAAGGCTTCTCTCCTGTATGTTTTCTCTTGTGTATCAATATATTTCCTTTATTAGTATAAATTACACCACATACATCAAATTTGATGGCGTGTAGGTTAATTAGTTCTCGGATCGAATATGATACATAGACCAGAAATCATATCTCTCCATGTGTGTGGTTTAGTTAGTTTTTTTCGGACCAAAGATGATACATAGACCAGACGATTCACTGCTAGGTCTTGTGTGATCTTAAACCATCTCTTTTAATTGTTCTTCATTCTTTGACCCTCCTTGTTGTCATGCCACCCGGTGTCCACATGAAGACCTGGTGTGGAAGTCTTCTTCCGCCTGTTCTAATCACATGATCCATGCACTTCCATCTTATTAAAAAGCCTGAAACCATTCTTTGTTTTATTTCTTCTCTCATATTTGTTTGGTGCCAAGTCTCTACAATTTATGTCAGAGCATCTTCAGAGTATTTTAATATCAAATGAGCTCTGTCTCTTTCCTAGAGCTTGAGTAAATGCCCAGCTCTCTCATCACCATTTTAGCTCGGGCATCACACAATTTTCAAGAATTTATGATTTTCTAATAATTTCAGGTTTCATAAAAGTACCGACTGCCGAACGCAAATTGTTATAATTTCATTTGTTGTGTTTGGGCACTTCGTCAGAGGTAAAAAGCTGGCCAAGGCAAATTGTTATAATTTCATTTGTTGTGTTTGGGGACTATGTCAGAGGTAAAAAGCTGGCCAACGTAAACAAAATTGTTGTGTTTTTATTCCGTGAGAGTTTGCTCCCTTAGTCTTGATGGGGGCTACTGTAAAAGTAAACTCTGTTGCGTCATTATCATGATCACAGAACATTTTTTTTAAAAGGAAAAAGTTGTAACGTAACAGGTTAACGTAGGTGAGAAATAAAACAAAAGTAGAAAGACGTTTCGGGCAAGAAGATCTTCAGCTTGGACAACACAAAAATATATACGGATATACACATACATCTATCTACATGGCGAGGATATGCTCCCAACAAGAAAATTATTCACTTCCTGATGGTCTGGAGCATGGTCAGGCACCGACTTGACTGAAACTGATATGGCCGACCGACAGGGTGGACTACAGTGAAAGGGAAGTAATCTTCTGAAGATCTTAAGTAGAGACCTTACCTTTCATTATATTTCACAGCCGTGTCCGCTGACCATATCAACTTCAGTCCAGTCGGAGCATGACCAAGCTCCAAGACACAGGGAATTGACTTATTTTATTATTTTACTTGAGAGTCTAGTACATTATCGCCATGTAGTTAAATCTCTGTGTACATTCTTATATATTTTTGTGCTGTTCTAGCTGAAGGCCTCCTTGGTTGAAACGTCGTTCTACTTTTGTTTTATTTCTTACCTACGTACAACTTTAACGAACGGTACCACTTTAAACAAATGTTCATCATTATCATCAGCTTTACAGCAGCTTCTCATTTCTATACATCTTGATGACTTTACCTCTTCACAGAAAATGAGCTCTCTTTGACTATAAGTATAGCTTTATCTTGTAGAATTGGACACTTGGTGCAATTAACATCAACACGAACGTATAGAATGTGCTTAACACACAGTGTATTATGTCAGCTTTACATGATCTAGGTGTGCACACACATAGGTGCAGATATTCACAGTTCTATTTGTTCACTTGGGTATGTTGCACACCCATAGTTGCATGTATACACAGTTTTATGTGTTCACTTGGGTATGTTGCACACCCATAGTTGCAGGTATACCCAGTTTTATGTGTTCACTTGGGTATGTTGCACACCCATAGTTGCATGTATACACAGTTTTATGTGTTCACTTGGGTATGTTGCACACCCATAGTTGCATGTATACACAGTTTTATGTGTTCACTTGGGTATGTTGCACACCCATAGTTGCATGTATACACAGTTTTATGTATTCACTTGGGTATGTTGCACACCCATAGTTGCATGTATACACAGTTTTATGTGTTCACTTGGGTATGTTGCACACCCATAGTTGCAGGTATACAGTTTTATGTGTTCACTTGGGTATGTTGCACACCCATAGTTGCAGGTATACACAGTTTTATGTGTTCACTTGGGTATGTTGCACACCCAAAGTTGCAGGTATACCCAGTTTTATGTGTTCACTTGGGTATGTTGCACACCCATAGTTGCATGTATACACAGTTTTATGTGTTCACTTGGGTATGTTGCACACCCATAGTTGCATGTATACACAGTTTTATGTGTTCACTTGGGTATGTTGCACACCCATAGTTGCAGGTATACCCAGTTTTATGTGTTCACTTGGGTATGTTGCACACCCATAGTTGCATGTATACACAGTTTTATGTGTTCACTTGGGTATGTTAACAAAATTGTCCACGTGGATTTACTCATTGGGAATCAACTCGTATAAATGTTTCCAGCCAAAGGAAAGTGAGTTCTTGTAACCACCTCCACATATTTTTAGAACCCTTCCCATTTGACTAAGTTTCATGCCTGCTCACAGAGAATTGACTTATTTTCCTTTTTTGAGAGTCTAGCATATTACTACCTCGTAGTTAGATTTCTGTGTATATCCATATATAGAATATATAAAAATAGGGATATACACAGTAATCTAACTACATGGCGATAATATGTTAGAGTCTATATATAGACTACATATATTGTTTGTTGTCCCACCTGAAGACCTTTTTGGTCAAAACGTCTTTCCACTTTTATTTTGTTTCTCACTTACGTAGCGCTGTTACCATACCATTTTTTTAATTTGTGTCATTATTATCCTCAGCTTTACACAGTTTCACATTTATATGCATCTTCATGCCTTCACACCTATTCTACTGACCTTTCGAGCCGTAACCGGCCCATAGGTCGTAGACCAAGATACACCTTCTCCTATATGAATTTTTGTTCTAGCAGTTTTCTTTTAAAGATATTTTATCAAATCTCGCCATCTGTCTCTGTTCTGTGCAAGCAGTTCTACCTCATTGAGGTAGCCGATTCCTGCTGCTCTTGCCTCTCTCATCAATGTTCTTCTCAGTGTCTCCCTGGGTCTTCCTCTTTTTCTTTTACCTGTTGTTTCCCATATGAGGGCTTGCTTTGCTATTCGGTTATTATCTCTTCTCATCACATGTCCAACGTATGACCATCGTCTTTTCTTTATTACTGAAGATATTAGTGGTTGATTGGCGATTTCTCTAATTTCCTCGTTTGTTTTCACACCTGAACACAGTTTATTATGTCAGCTTTACATGAGAGATCAAAATGTAACATCAACAAGAATGAGGTGAACACAATCTATTATGGTGGCTTTACATGAGAGATCAAAACAAAAACAATAACCCTTCTTCACCACAATTTATAAGAAACAAAATTAAATTAAAAAAAAAAAACAAGGCACACAGAAGATGAACACGAGAAACATTCTCAAATGTAACTACATGCTAGAAAGCAACTACAAATAATGTATTTAGGAACAAATATAGAAGACTGAGCTGCCAGTCTTATCAAAACAATGATACAGACTCAATGGATAGCAAACATCACTAACGAAGAATGTTTAAAAAGTGCTGGTGAAACCAAAATTGTCATCAGAACCAAAAGGAAAAAAAAACAATCTACATTTAACATAATAAAAAGTTGAAGTCATCCTGACATGATGTAAAAGTATATAGAGGAGCAGATGTGGCTTCAGATCATCATCTTCTGTTAGCTAAATTAAACCTAAACTAAAAAATATTCTACAACACATAAGGGTAGACAGTATTTCAATGGAGGGTTTTTTAATGAGCAAGGAATTAAAGATAAATTTGCAGTCACAGTATCAAACAAACACCAGGTCCTCCAACAACTAGAAAATACAATAAATATAGAAAATCATGGGAAACACGTAAAAGGATATATGAAAAGAGACATGTGAAGAAATTCTGGGAAAAAGAGATCACCAGAATATGACATCCATGACAGCAGACCCTGGAGAAAATGAAAGAAAGAAAGAATAAAAAAGCAGAGATAAGTAAAAGCAAAATGAGAAATACTAAAGCCAAGGCACTGGAAACTTACATAGAGGTGAACAAAGAAGTCATTAAAGGGAGAAGAGGAAATATATGAACTAACTAAAAGTGCTTAGGGGGTGGCAAACAAAGGAAATACAAAAGAACTGTACAAAAGCACAAAGAAATGAAGTGGAAAATAAAAACAGATCAATGCGTTTATTAAAGATAAAAGATATCTACTTAGTAATATAAGGGAACAAATGAAGAGATAGAAAGAGCACTGTGAAGAACTCTTGCAACAGACCTCGCCCATATAACCTTACTAATCATCATCATCAAGTACCGGGCCTAGTGGCGTAGGTGATCATGTCTCTCCACAACTTTCAATCTCGGCAGCTATTTATCATTTCTGTTGTTGACATTCTGCCAAGCCATTCTCTTAAGCTGTCTGTTTTTTTTTCTCTGTGCTTCCTTCTATCTCTTCATCCCTCAATTTTCCCAGTTGTTACAATATATTCCAGTTGTTCTCTTCTCATTACATGGCCAAAAAATGATGATTGTTTCTTCCTAACATTGGAAATTAGCTCTCTTTTTGCTTTGACCTCTCTCAGAACCTCTTCATTACTCTTATACAACCTGACTAATACTACCAGCAGAAGAAAAGTTAAACGTTAACTGTGGGAAACCAAGCAAGAAAGAAATAATGAAAACCATCAAGCTATTAAAAAAATGATAAAGCCAAGAACCAAATGAAATGAAACCATCAAAGCAGATATTAACACCCCTACCAAGATTTGACAATCTACTAGATAAAATACGCCCGTGCACTGCCGGGGCCCGAAAGGGGAGTAAAGAATAGCGGTGCTGTACCCTACCAGGCATGTTCGTAAGAGGCGAAAAAGGAGGGTTGGGCATGGGACTGGCTATCCCATACTGTAAAAATATAAGCCGAAAAAACTTCACAAACATGAACAAGTCAAAGAGAGATAAAGTTAATCCGTCAACCAGGAAAGAGAAGGGCTCTCTGTCTAAGAGACGTATGACGCAATCCGGAGAAAGCCGTAAGGAGTCCGGGTTGCAGACTTACCCTTTGTCTACCAGAAAATCCTCCAGAATTGGCACCAGGAATGTTCGTACCCTTAACGAACAGAGAAAAGCTGCACAAGTGGCAACAGAAATGACTAACTACAAGATAGATATTCTGGGAATGTGTGAAACAAGATGGCTGGGAGCGGAGAGAATAAAACCGAATACAGGGGAGATGATTTTATCATCAGGACACCAGGAACTAGGAGCACAACATAGCGAAGGGGTAGCTATAATGCTATCAAAGAATGCACAGAAGACACTAATAGAATGGGAGGCAGTGGGACCAAGACTGGTGAGAGCAACATTTAAAACAACCAAAAACAAAATAGAATTACACATTATCCAATGCTATGCACCAACCAACGATAAAGATGACTCAGTTAAAGATGATTTTTATAAACAGCTACAATGTCAAATGGATGCAAGACGAGCCAAGGATATTATAATCTTGATGGGAGACCTAAATGCTAAGGCAGGATCAGACAACAGAGGCATCGAAGAGATTATGGGAAAACATGGACTTGGAAATATAAACGAGAATGGAGAGATATTTGTGAATTTCTGCGCCCTTAACCAAATGAGCCTAGGAGGAACAATATTCCAACATAAAAGAATACACAAAGCTACATGGGTGTCACCAGATCATAGAACGCAAAATCAAATTGATCACATATGTATTAATAATAAGTTTAAGTCATCCTTACAGGATGTAAAAGTATATAGAGGGGCAGATATAGCTTCTGATCATCATCTTCTGTTAGCCAAACTTAAAATTAAACTAAAAAGGTATACTACAACGAATAAGGGTAGAAAGTATTTCAATGTAGGGTTTCTTAAAGAACAAGGAATTAAAGATAAATTCGCAGTCACAATATCAAACAAATACAAAGTCCTCCAACAACTAGAAAATGCAATAAATATAGAAGATCATTGGAAACAGGTAAAAAATATATGGAAAGAGACATGCGAAGAAACACTGGGGAAAAGAGAACGCCAGAATAAGGCATGGATGACAGCAGAGACCCTGGATAAAATTAAAGAAAGAAAGAACAAGAAAGCAGACATAAATAAAAGCAAAACAAGAAGTAATAAAGCCAAGACACAGGAAGCTTACACAGAGGTGAACAAAGAAGTGAGAAGATGCATTAAAAGGGATAAGAGGAAATATATAGATGAACTAGCTAAAGAGGCAGAAGAAGCAGCAAATAAAGGGAATATGAAAGAACTGTACAACAGCACAAAGAAATTAGGTGGAAAATACAAACAGGTTAACACCTTTATCAAAGATAAGAAAGGAAATCTGCTTAGTAATATAAGGGAACAAATGGAGAGATGGAAAGAGCACTTTGAAGAACTTTTGAACAGACCCAGCTCAAATAATCCTCCAGATATACTACCAGCAGAAGAAGAGTTACATGTTAACTGTGGAAAACCAAGCAAAAAAGAAATAATGAAAGCCATCAAACTATTAAAAAATGGTAAAGCCACAGGACCAGATGAAATTCCCGCAGAAGCCATCAAAGCAGATATTAACACTTCTACCAAGATGTTACATGATCTATTGGATAAAATTTGGGAGAGGGAAGAAATACCTAAAGACTGGAGAGAAGGTTATATGATCAAACTACCAAAGAAAGGGAGTTTACAGGAGTGAACAAATTATAGGGGAATTATGCTACTATCAGTGCCAGGAAAAATATTAGGCAGAATCATTCTGGAGAGACTAAAGGAGGCTATAGAGAAACACTTGAGAGATGAACAAGCAGGTTTTAGGAAGAACAGATCATGTGCTGATCAAATAACTACTCTACGTATAATAGTTGAACAAAGTTCACTTTATATTGGAATCATAGATTACGAAAAGGCATTTGATAGTTTAGACAGAAGAATGCTTTGGAAGTTGTTGAGTCATTACAGAATCCCCATAAAGTTTATTAACCTGATAAAAACAATGTATGAAGGAACAAAATGTAGCGTGTTGCATGAAGGACAGCTTACAGAAGCATTTGAAATAAGAACAGGAGTAAGGCAAGGATGCCTTCTGTCTCCATTTCTCTTTCTACTGGCCATAGATTGGATTATGAAAATAACTCAAAACAACAGAAATGGGATCCAGTGGTCACTGACCAAACAACTTGATGATTTAGACTTTGCTGATGACATAGCTCTCCTATCACACAGCCATCAATAGATGCAGGATAAAATTAGTATATTAGATGAGAGATCACAACAGCTAGGACTAAAGATTAATAGAGATAATACCAACATTATGAGAATTAATACAGTTGGCAATAACCAAATAAAACTATGAGAAATACCTCTACTAGATGTACAATCTTATATATATCTGGGCAGTAATATAGATAAAGAGGGAGGAACAGAACATGATACCAAAATAAGGATATCAAAAGCAAGAGGAGCTTTCATTGCACTGGGAAACATATGGAAATCTAAAGAAATTAGGCTAAATACAAAATAAAAATTTTCAACTCAAATGTTAAGTCGGTCCTAATATATGGCTGTGAAACATGGAGAATAACAAAACTGACAATCACGAAGGTACAGACTTTCATTAATGGATGCTGACGTAGAATAAAGGGATGGAAATGGCAGGACAAAGTCACTAACGTAGAATTATGGAAATGTACCGGTCAAATACCAGTGGATAAAGAGATACAGCGAAGACGATGGCGATGGATAGGACACACACTACGGAAGCCAACTGAGAGTATTACACAACAGGCCCTTTTTTTGGAATCCCCAGGGGAAAAGACAAAGAGGAAGACCAAAGAATTCTTGGAGAAGACAGATCGAGGCAGAGATGAAGATGATGGGGAAGACATGGAATGATCTTAGGAGAATTGCAAGAGACAGAACGACTTGGAAAGTGTTTGTTGAGGACCTGTGCTCCACTGGGAGCTGAAAGGTAGAAGAAGAAGAAGAGACTAGATAAAATATGGGAGAGGGAAGAAATATCTAAGATGGTTATATGACAAAACTACCAAAAGAATGGAAGTTTACAGGAGAGCACAAAATATAGGGGAATTATGCTATGAGTGCCAGAAAAAATACTAAGCAGAATCATTCTGGAGAGACTAAAAGAGGCCACAGAGAAACACTTGAGAGATGAACAAGCAGGATTTAGGAATAACAGATCATGCACTGATCAAATAACTGCCCTATATATAATAGTTGAACAACGCTTAGAACTACAGTCTCCACTTTATATTGGATTCATAGATTATGAAAAGGCATTTGATAGTTTAGACAGAGGAATGCTTTGGAAGTTGCTGAGTCATTACAGAATCCCTATAAAGTTTGTTAATCTGATAAGAACAATGAAGGAATGAGATATAGTGTTGTGAACAAAGGGCACATTATAGGAGCATTTGAAATAAGAACAGGAGTAAGGCAGGGATACCTCCTATCTTCATTTTTCTTTCTACTGGCCATAGATTGTCTCTCTCACTAGAGGTGACTAACACAGACATGCACACACAAAGATATGAGATGTGAATAACACAGACATGTACACAGCGATACGAGACATGACTAACACTGACACACATCAAGATATGACACATGACTAACATAGACATGCACATAAAGATATGAGATATGACTGACTTAGATTGGATTATGAAAATAATTCAAAACAACAGAAATGGAATTCAGTGGTCACTGACCAGGCAACTTGATTAGGCTGAAGCCATCGCTCTCCTATAATCATAATCATCAACAGACGCAAGATAAAATTAGCAAAATTGATGAGAAATTGCAACAGCTGGAACTGAAAATAAACAGAGAAAAAACCACAGTTATAAGAATTAATGCAGTTGGCAATAATCAAATAGAAATAGGAGAAATACCTCTACTAGACATACAATCTTACATACATCTGGGCAGTAAAATAGACAGAGAAAGAAGAGAGAATGATACCAAAATAAGGATACAAAGATCACAAGGAACCTTTGTTGCACTGGGAAGCATGGAAACAAAGAAATTAGGTTAAATACAAAAAACACATTTTTCAACTTCAATGTTAAGTCAGTCTCTTATGGCTATGAAACTCAGAGAACAAAAGAATGACAAGCATGAAGATACAAACCGACATTAATGGATGCTTGTGCAGAACAAAAGGATGGAAATGGCAGGACAAAATCACTATCATATAATTATGGAAAAGTACAAGTCAAATACCAGTGGACAATGAGAAATACAATGAAGATAATGACGCTGGATAAGACACTCACTGCAGAAGCCAAATGAGAGCGTTACATGATAGACCATTTTTTTGAATCTTCAGGGAAAGATACACAGATAAAGACCAAAATATTCTTGGATCAGACAGGTGCGGACATAGATGAAGATGATGGGGAAGACATGGAATGATCTTAAAAGAATAGCAAGAAACAGAATGGCCTAGAAAGTGTTTGTTGAAGACCTAAGCTCCACAGAGAGTTGAAAGTGTTTGTTGAAGACCTAAGCTCCACAGAGAGTTGAAAGTGTTTGTTGAAGACCTAAGCTCCACAGAGAGTTGAAAGTGTTTGTTGAAGACCTAAGCTCCACAGAGAGTTGAAAGTGTTTGTTGAAGACCTAAGCTCCACAGAGAGTTGAAAGTGTTTGTTGAAGACCTAAGCTCCACAGAAAGTTGAAAGTGTTTGTTGAAGACCTAAGCTACACAGAGAGTTGAAAGTGTTTGTTGAAGACCTAAGCTCCACAGAGAGTTGAAAGGAAGTAGAAGAATCATCAGTAGAATATTTCTTTGATACCTCTCATTAGGCTCTTTCTGTGGTCCCCTCATTGTGTCCTTTCAGAGTTCCCTCATCAACACTTTCACAGTCACAAGGCCAGTCATTAAACATTTCAAATGGTGTCGAGGACAGCCTTAATAAGTTAGCAAACCTCTCAAGAGGTGTTCTGAGCACATCAGCAATAACAAATCCCTATAATATCCTTCATTTGGTGCCTTCATTATGGGCACAACTAGAAATGTAGAAACATGGACACAAATGGTAATGTAGAAACATGGACACAAATAGTAATGTAGAAACATGGACACAAATAGTAATGTAGAAACATGAATACAAATAGAAATGTAGAAACATGGACACAAAAAGTAATGTAGAAACATGGACAACAAATAGAAATGTAGAAACATGGACAACAAATAGAAATTTAGAAACACGGACAACAAATAGAAATGTAGAAACATAGGTACAACTAGAAATGTAGAAACATAGGTACAACTAGAAATGTAGAAACATGAGCACAAATAGTAATGTAGAAACATAGGTACAACTAGAAATTTAGAAACATGGACAACAAATAGTAATGTAGAAACATGAATACAAATAGAAATGTAGAAACATGGACACAAATAGTAATGTAGAAACATAGGTACAACTAGAAATGCAGAAACATGGACAACAAATAGTAATGTAGAAACATGAATACAAATAGAAATGTAGAAACATGGACACAAATAGTAATGTAGAAACATAGGTACAACTAGAAATTTAGAAACATGGACAACAAATAGAAATTTAGAAACACGGACAACAAATAGAAATGTAGAAACATGGACACAAATAGTAATGTAGAAACATAGGTACAACTAGAAATTTAGAAACATGGACAACAACTAGAAATGTAGAAACGTAGGTACAACAAATAGAAATGTAGAAACATGGACAACAAATAGAAATGTAGAAACATGGACAACAAATAGAAATGTAGAAACATAGGTACAACTAGAAATTTAGAAACATGGACAACAAATAGAAATTTAGAAACACGGACAACAAATAGAAATGTAGAAACATAGGTACAACTAGAAATGTAGAAACATAGGTACAACTAGAAATGTAGAAACATGAGCACAAATAGTAATGTAGAAACATAGGTACAACTAGAAATTTAGAAACATGGACAACAAATAGTAATGTAGAAACATGAATACAAATAGAAATGTAGAAACATGGACACAAATAGTAATGTAGAAACATAGGTACAACTAGAAATGCAGAAACATGGACAACAAATAGTAATGTAGAAACATGAATACAAATAGAAATGTAGAAACATGGACACAAATAGTAATGTAGAAACATAGGTACAACTAGAAATTTAGAAACATGGACAACAAATAGAAATTTAGAAACACGGACAACAAATAGAAATGTAGAAACATGGACAACAAATAGAAATGCAGAAACATGGACAACAACTAGAAATGTAGAAACGTAGGTACAACAAATAGAAATGTAGAAACATGGACAACAAATAGAAATGTAGAAACATGGACAACAAATAGAAATGTAGAAACATGGACAACAAATAGAAATGTAGAAACATGGACAACAAATAGAAATGTAGAAACATAGGTACAACAAATAGAAATGTAGAAACATGGACAACAAATAGAAATGTAGAAACATAGGTACAACAAATAGAAATGTAGAAACATAGGTACAACTAGAAATGTAGAAACATGGACAATAAATAGTAATGTAGAAACATAGGTACAACTATAAATGTAGAAACATGGACAACAAATAGAAATGTAGAAACATGGACAACAAATAGAAATGTAGAAACATGGACAATAAATAGTAATGTAGAAACATGGACAACAAATAGAAATGTAGAAACATGGACAACAAATAGAAATGTAGAAACATAGGTACAACTAGAAATGTAGAAACATGGACAACAAATAGAAATGTAGAAACATAGGTACAACTAGAAATGTAGAAAACATGGACAACAAATAGAAATGTAGAAACATGGACAACAAATAGAAATGTAGAAACATGGACAACAAATAGAAATGCAGAAACATAGGTACAACTAGAAATTTAGAAACATGGACAACAAATAGAAATGTAGAAACATGGACAACAAATAGAAATGTAGAAACATAGGTACAACTAGAAATGTAGAAATTTTGGCATCAAATCAAAATATAGAAACAGGGCACAAGAAAGAAAGACAGAAATATTGAAAATAAATAGAAATGTAGAAACACAGGAAAATACATTCATTGAGTGCCATCACTGCATTGAAGGTTGGCTACCATGGAGTGTCATTTCACTCTGTCTCTTGCTTTGATGGTGCAGATTGTCATTGGCTGATTTGACCATCTTTTGATGCTACACGTCCATGTTAGTCTTGGTCTGCCTCTGTCTCTATTACCCTGTATTTTCCCTTCCAATATTACTTGTAGTAGGCTGTGGTGTCTTTTATCATGCCCCAAAAGTTGCATTCATCTTGTTTGAATTGTGTTTAGTAGTCCTCTTTTAATTGTTGGTTGTTTTAAGACTTCATCGTTTGTTTTCCTTTCTTTCCATACAATTCTTCTATATATCCACATTTCAGAGGCTTCAATTTTCTGCTCTGTTTTCTTGTTTAATGTCCATGTTTCTGCACCATACAGGAATGTAGAGACATCGTAACATTTTGCTATTCTAAGTTTTAGCCCTGGTGTTATTTGTTTTGATGTTAATATGTTCTTCATGACATTAAAATTACTTTTTGCCATTCCTGTTCTTTTATTTATTTCAGTTGTACATTTTCCATCACTGGTTATAGTATGTCCAAGGTAGTTGTAGTTCTGAACTGTCTCCAGGTCTATTCCTTCAATTTTGATATCCATTAGTGGGTTTTGAGTATTTTCTTTGTTTATGATCATAGTTTTAGTCTTTTTGATATTCATATCTAATCCATATTTTTTGCTTGTCATGTTTATTTCATTAAGTAATTGTTGTAGGTCTTTAGGATTTTCTGCTAGTAATACATATTTTATTACTGCTGTTTGCTCCCAATACAAATTACATCTCAGTCTTATGTCTGTGTCGTCCAGATTTATATCTTTTAGGCAGTTTATAAGTGATTATGGTGTATTCTATCAAAGCTTTGGTGTAGTCTATGAAGCAGGCATATATTGGTTTGTTTACTTCTATGTACTTTTCAATCAATGTCCTCATGCTGAATTTGGCTTCTTTTGTCCCACTGTTTTTCCTGAATCCAAATGGCTACTTCTCTAATTCAGTTTTAATTTTATTATGAATCATTCTCTGTATAACTTTTAGTAAATTTTTTATATTTATTAATATTATTATGATAATATATTATAAGGCCCCATGATTTTGCACATAACATGAAATTGTTACAGAAATTTAATCAAACAAAACAAAAGTATATTTAAAAAGACATGCATATAATAAGGAAAAGAAAATAATTACAATCTAGACATGTGGAAAATGATTGTTTGGTATACATAAATGTTTACAGACAATTTGAAAGAAAAATAGATTCCTTATACATTTTTTTTGGTTTCTTTGTTTTCAAATAATGGACACACCTTTAACAACTAATTCAATACACAGAATTAAGACCTTTCTCCAGTGAGTCTACTTTTGTATGTTTCAACAACATAATAATAAGCAAATACTTCACCACACACATCACATTAAATAGGCTTGTGTTCTGGATGAAATGTTTGTGAATATGTAGGTCTATTCTTGCATAGGTTCTCTTGTGAGCATTTAGATATACTCTGGCTAAAACATGCCCCACACAAACATCACATTTGTGGGATTTCTCTCCTGTATGGGTTCTATTGTGAGCATTTAGATATACTCTGGCTAAAACATGCCCCACACAAACATCACATTTGTGGGATTTTTCTCCTGCATGGGTTCTCTTGTGAGCATTCAGATATACTCTGGCTAAAACATGCCCCACACAAACACCACATTTGTGGGATTTCTCTCCTGCATGGGTTCTCTTGTGAGCATTTAGATATACTCTGGCTAAAACATGCCCCACACAAACATCACATTTGTGGGATTTCTCTCCTGCATGGGTTCTCTTGTGAGCATTTAGATATACTCTGGGTAAAACATGCCCACACAAACATCACATTTGTGGGATTTCTTTCCTGCATAGGTTCTCTTGTGAGCATTTAGATATACTCTGGCTAAAACATGCCCCACACAAACATCACATTTGTGGGATTTCTTTCCTGCATAGGTTCTCTTGTGAGCATTTAGATATACTCTGGCTAAAACATGCCCACACAAACATCACATTTGTGGGATTTCTCTACTGCATGGGTTCTCTTGTGAGCATTTAGATATACTCTGGCTAAAACATGCCCACACAAACATCACATTTGTGGGATTTTCTCTCCTGCATGGTTTTCTTGTGAGCATTTAGATATACTCTGGTAAAACATGCCCACACAAACATCACATTTGTGGGATTTCTTTCCTGCATAGGTTCTCTTGTGAGCATTTAGATATACTCTGGCTAAAACATGCCCACACAAACATCACATTTGTGGGATTTCTTTCCTGCATAGGTTCTCTTGTGAGCATTTAGATATACTCTGGCTAAAACATGCCCACACAAACATCACATTTGTGGGATTTCTCTACTGCATGGGTTCTCTTGTGAGCATTTAGATATACTCTGGCTAAAACATGCCCCACACAAACATCACATTTGTGGGATTTTTTTCCTGCATGGGTTCTCTTGTGGAGAAAAGCAATGACATAAAATATAAATAATATACAGGGCTGCGAGAACAGCTGCAGATAACATGCAAGATGAAAAATGGTACTGTTGGTCTAGCAATTGAATATCATTTTATTAAAGTGTATTCTCTTGTGTGCTTTTAGTATCATCTCAATAACAAAAACAATTTATACCACACACATAACATTTGAAAGGCTTATATCCAGTATGTGTTCTGTAAGTAAAAATTGCAACACACATAACATTTGAAAGGCTTATATCCAGTATGTGTTCTGTAAGTAAAAATTGCACCACACACATAACATTTGAAAGGCTTATATCCAGTATGTGTTCTGTAAGTAAAAATTGCACCACACACATAACATTTGAAAGGCTTATCCAGTATGTGTTCTGTAAGTAAAAATTGCACCACACACATAACATTTGAAAGGCTTATATCCAGTACTTGCTCTGTAAGTAAAAATTGCACCACACACATTATAAGTGTAATGTTTTTTCATGTACGTTTTCTCTTGTGATTTATTAGATGGCACTGTGAATAAAACTTCACATTTGTAAAGCGTCTCTCCTGTATGTTTTCTCTTGTGCACTGTTGGTCTGTCACTTTGAGTAAAACTCATACCACATTTGTAAGGCTTCTCTCTTATATGCATTAACTTGTGCATTGTTAGACTTCTACTTTGAGTAAAACTTACACCACACACATCGCATTTGTAAGGCTTCACTCCTGTATGTTTTAACTTGTGCATTGTTAGATGACTACTTCCAGCAAAACTTACACCACACACATCACATTTGTAAGGCTTCACTCCTGTATGTATTAACTTGTGCATTGTTAGATGACTACTTCCAGCAAAACTTACACCACACACATCACATTTGTAAGGCTTCACTCCTGTATGTTTTCTCTTATGCCTTGTTAGACTCCGACTTTCAATAAAACTTACACCACACACATCACATTTGAAAGGCTTCTCTCCTGTATGTCTTCTCTTGTGTACTGTTAGACTGTGATTTTCAGTAAAACTTACACCACACAATTCACATTTGTAAGGCTTCTCTCCTGTATGTCTTCTTTTGTGTACTGTTAGATTGCGATTTTCAGTAAAACTTACACCACACACATCACATTTGTAAGGCTTCACTCCTGTATGTTTTCTCTTGTGTTTCCCTGACTGTCAATTCTAGTAAAACTTACACCACACACATCACATTTGTAAGGCTTCTCTCCTGTATGTTTTCTTTTGTGCACTGTTAGAGTGCCACTAAGAGTAAAACTTACACCACACACATCACATTTGAAAGGCTTCTCTCCTGTATGTTTTCTCTTGTGTACTGTTAGACTGCGATTTTCAGTAAAACTTACACCACACACATCACATTTGTAAGGCTTCTCTCCTGTATGTTTTCTTTTGTGCACTGTTAGAGTGCAACTTTGAGTAAAACTTACACCACACACATCACATTTGAAAGGATTCTCTCCTGTATGTCTTCTCTTGTGTACTGTTAGACTGCGATTTTCAATAAAACTTACACCACACACATCACATTTGTAAGGCTTCACTCCTGTATGTTTTCTCTTGTGTTTCCCTAGACTGTCAATTCTAGTAAAACTTACACCACACACATCACATTTGTAAGGCTTCTCTCCTGTATGTTTCTTTTGTGCACTGTTAGAATGCCACTAAGAGTAAAACTTACACCACACACATCACATTTGAAAGGCTTCTCTCCTGTATGTTTTCTCTTGTGTACTGTTAGATTTCGATTTCAGTAAAACTTACACCACACACATCACATTTGAAAGGCTTCTCTCCTGTATGTTTTCTCTTGTGTACTGTTAGCCTGCGATTTTCAGTAAAACTTACACCACACACATCACATTTGTAAGGCTTCTCTCCTGTATGTTTTCTCTTGTGTACTGTTAGACTGCGATTTTCAGTAAAACTTACACCACACACATCACATTGTAAGGCTTTTCTCCTGTATGTTTTCTATTGTGCACTGTTAGACTGCCACTATGAGTAAAACTTACACCACACACATCACATTTGTAAGGCTTCTCTCCTGTATGTTTTCTCTTGTGTACTGTTAGACTGCCACTATGAGTAAAACTTACACCACATTTGTAAGGCTTCTCTCCTGTATGTTTCTTTTGTGCACTGTTAGACTGCCACTGCGAGTAAAACTTACACCACACACATCACATTTGTAAGGCTTCTCTCCTGTATGTTTTCTCTTGCGTGTTCTCAGTTCTGTATCTGATAATCATCACGAGTCAAATAAACTTGACACTGAAACACCTTCTCTTTCCCTATCACTTGTCTAGGATTACTGTTATTTACCAGCTGGAGATTAGTATCTGACTGCAGCCATCACCTTGACCTGCCTGAGAAGAAGCAGAGATTAAAATATAAAAAATAAATCATCAATTTAAATGTTGAAGTGGGATGTAACTCTTATAGTCTAAAATATTGTCTTTGTTTATTTTGAAGCTTTGAATTGTGGGAATAAAACTATAACATTTGTTTGTGACAATCTAAATGAGTGACTGACCCTGTTGTGTGTGCAAATAGTAACATCAATATCTTAATATCAATAGATGACTAGAAGCGTTGTTAGCTGTAATTGTGTACTTTACCTCAGCATTATCAATATAGACAAAAGGTCCATGCTCAGGGCAACTTCCTTCAAATTTCTGCTGACATTTCTCACAATCTGAACAAAGAAATGGATTATCAATGCAGTGGTTTTAACAAACAGACTGACAAAGATGGCAGTGTGAAATGAGATACAAAGTGTGAAATAATTGTCAACATGAACTAGCCAAGTAAAAACAGACATACTCAAGTTGTCAGATAAAACTTACATAGAAAACTGTCATTGTCAGGACAAGAAAGAGATGGAGAATTAGTCTGTTCCATCTTAATAACAGTGGACACATCACTTTCTTCCTCTCTGTTTGCTTCCATCTTTACTGTCTGACCCTGGAAATATTATTTTGTACATTTAGAACACATCACAAGTAAAATAAAATAGAATTATGGGAGCACATAAGCATATACAGGTAGGTAAATCAGACATCAATGGTAAAGGACCAAGCAATGTTAATGGATTAAAGGGCAGAACTGCAAATAAAATGATGACAATTGACACATTGATATCCAAGGAAAAGATGAATAAATTGTGGAAGAAAATGGAGTTAAACAATAGAAGAAATAGCAAATATCAGACTCATGAGTAAAAAGTGCAAAAAGTAACAGACAATGTTTGTCTGTCTATCGACCTTTCAAGCCATAGCCATCCCATAAGGCATAGACCCAGATCTTCTTCTTGTACCTTTTTAGCTCCCAGTGGAGCATAGGTCTTCAACAAACACTTTCCAAGTCATTCTGTTTTTTGCCATTCTTTTAAGTTCATTCTAAGTTTTCCCTATCCTTCATCTCTGCTTCTATCTGTCTTCTCCAAGAATTCTTCGGTTTTCCTCTTTGTCTTTTCCCCTGGGGATTCCAAAAAAGGGCCTGTTGTGTATACTCTCAGTTGGCTTCCGTAGTGTGTGTCCTATCCAGCGCCATCGTCTTCACTGTATCTCTTTATCCACTGGTATTTGACTGGTACATTTCCATATTGAGTTATTTGCGGTCATCATTGTTGCACTCCAAACATGTCCATAGGTGCTCAGATCCCCTCCTCAGCAATTCCCTCAGTGTCCAGCGACTGATGACTCAAGTTCTATGTTGGTTGATAAGTCTTCTTATACAGCCACTAAGTTTCTCATTTCTGGCTGTGCCCATCTTAACTCCCATTTCCATCATCCGAAGAAGTGATGTGGATCTGTATTTGTCGAAGTCATGTGCTCTTCCCACATCTCGGAGGGCATTGATGATGTCCGCCCGATCCATTAGTTGCCCATCCTCAACGACAGTGCAGCTAGCCAACCTGTCTGCTCTTTCATTACCCTGTACTCCCGCATGTCCAGGGACATAGACAAAGGTGACCTTACGTATTTTTGATTTCTGCAACGACTCTACCCATTGCATGCGTACAGAGCCCGCCTCCACTTTTTTTATCATGCTCATCGAATTGCTCAGTATACATGCGTGGGTGTAGTCTTGTGACTCTAATAATTTTTGCCTTGGTCACTGCCATCGCCTCCATTGTCATGCTACTCGTGGTCATGACGTATGCACCACTGTCTTCCTTGACTATTCTGCCTGCCGAGCATGCTGTAAATGCCCATGCACTTCTTTGGTGTCGTCTTACAGATCCGTCTGTATAGATGACTGCATCTTTCTCATCGGTGTTATCGCAGATGAGACCGTTGACCTCAGCATTAACAACGACAGGGTTCTGTTCCCTACTTTTCCTGTCGAGTGTGACAATACATGAGAAAGTCCCCTTGAATGATGTAGGCACTGGTATCCACCCCTCACCAACGCTGATATTGGTAAGCCCACAGACCTGTTTGATGACATCTTCTGCTCGGTCCACCCATGATTTGTCTCTTTTTAGCTTGGCACCTTTCTCTGTGTTGAGCACGTGGTGCAATGGATGTTCTGTATCTGTACTAATCTTAAGGTATGTCGTGCCCTCCAGATCTTGATTCTGTCATCCATGGTTGGAAAGTCAAGAAGATACCTCATTGCTACACAGGGAGTGTCCCGCATACATCCCAGGATAATGCGCATGGCCTCATTTTGTATTTTCTCCAGCCTATCAATTTGAGTCATACTGACAGTGAGAATTGCCAACGCATACTCGAATGGTGCGAGTACTAATCCCTGGAACAGAAGAGTAAGTAGCCTCTGCTCGATGTTGGCAGCTGCCATGACCTTCAAGGCAGCTAATCCTTTACGGGATTTTGTTATCACATGGTCGACGTGGTCCCGAAAACACAGGCTGCGATCAAACTTAACTCCGAGGTATGTCATCAACTTGTCCCTGGTCACCTCATCAGCTCCCATTCGTACTATCGGTGTGGTCGTATTAACGATATGATTGTTAAGGGAGAACCATGAAACTGATGCTTTATTAGGATTAACCAAGGCACCTGAAACCCCACACAGGAAGAAAGGCAATCGAGTTCGTCTTGCATTGTGGAGGTGATTCCCCGTCTGTCTCTTCCCTGTCGATATACCAGAATATCATCAGCAAAAGTCATAGTTCTTCCACTCCCATCCAGCTGTTGTTCCGTGATCGTTATTGTGTACACGTTAAATAGAACTGGTGACAATGGTGAACCTTGTGGCAGCCCTGGGCAAATGGATGTTGGCTCGGAAGTGCCACGGCGATCCATCTAATGAGGAAGGGGTTCACCACCAGTTTGAGGAGCATATGCATGAGATATTCAAATGGTACCCTGTTGTATGCATCCTCCAGATCTATAGCAGCAGCACATGTCTCCTCTCGTCTGTGGAAGCCTTCGAAGGCGTCATCGGCAAATACTGCTGCATTGAGCCATGTCTCTTTGTTATATCTATAACCTCCAAGTGTGGTGGGAATACGCGTTTCTGTTCAAGGTGACAGGTGAGGACATGGGCAACTATTTTCTCCAGCAGCTTGCCCGCAGTGTTCTGCATTGTGATGATTCTGTAGGCACTGATCTGAGAATGGTCCTTGTTTGGCTTCGGTAGCGGTAGTAAGTAGCTGAGTAGCCACTCCTCCTTAATCTGGCCACTCCGAATACTGGCATTAAACTCATTGGCCAGTTTTGTCAAGTTGTCATCAGCTAAATTGCCTATGTCATCGTACCGAACACCATCTGGACCAGGAGCAGTGTTGTGCGAATGGTATCGGTTGTGATTGTGAGATCATCTTCCAGCCCTACATCCTTACACAATTTTGACAGCGATCCCCGTATCCTCATTCTTACAGCCTCATTTCTTTGGTCCGTCTGCTCAATGTAGCGGGCAAGCAGGGCCTTCCCTTTGCTCTCATCAGATTTGTGCCATATATCCGGCCTGTGCTCTGGAATTCTTGTGTGCCTCTGTGTCATGGTGTGCCATTCATGCACTGATGAAAGCGCCAGAATGTGGCGAGCTATTTTTCTGAGCACACTTTTTTACAGAAGTCATCCCATTTGGCATCCTTAGCCTGCTTAGCGCATAGTTTAAAGTGCAGCATTTCAATAATTCTATGTTAGTGATTTTGTCCTGCCATTTCCATCCTTTTATTCTGCGTAAGCATCCATTAATGAAAGTCTGTATCTTCGTGATTGTCATTTTGTTGTTCTCCATGTTTCACAGCCATGTAATAGGACCGACTTAATATTTGAGTTGAAAATTTTTACTTTTGTATTTAACCTAATTTCTTTGGATTTCCATATGTTTCCCAGTGCAATGAAAGCTCCTCTTGCTTTTGATATCTGTATTTTGGTATCATTTTCTGTTCCTCCCTCTTTATCTATATTACTGCCCGGATATATGTAAGATTGTACGTCTTGTAGAGGTATTTCCCCTAGTTTTACTTGGTTATTGTCAACTGTATTAATTCTCATAATGTTGGTCTTATCTCTATTAATCTTCAGTCCTAGCTGTTGTGATCTCTTATAAGTATGCTCATTTTATCCTGCATCTGTTGATGGCTGTGTGATAGGAGAGCTATATCCTCAGCAAAGTCTAAATCATCAAGTTGCACAATGAGAAATAACCAGAATTTCTATGAAGAACACTTTCTAAATTTACTTTAATCTTGTTGCTTACTTCACCACGTGATCCATTTATTTCTGTTTGAATTTGTTTCACAATATCTAATGCATCATAAAGTGCAACCCTTCGCTTTCCAGACGTTTTATTGCTTTTGAAATTGCAGAAAAGTTTGACTTTATATAAGTCAGATTTTGTGATAGTCTGGTAGAAAATAAGCTTTGCACTGCTTGTATTGATGTTGCGTCGTCTTTGTCTAGGGCATTAAATATTTTATCCAGTGTTGAATAGTTTTCACAGTAATACTCTACAGCGTCCAGCCATGTACCCAAACATGTAAGGATAGGTTGTGGAGGAAGTGGTAGTTGAGGAGCTTCTTCTTTGAATTTTTGTACTCGAAGAGGAGCCTTGATGATATTTTTTTCCCATTTGAAATAAGCTTGTCCACATCAGGAAAATTTCCTCGAACTTCCTCAGCTACTCGATGCAGTGCATGAGCAAGCAAGTAATATGGATCAATTTCGGGTAGAGAATTTGAAGTCCTTTAGCAGCCTTTTTCATATAGGGAGCAGCATCTGTTATAATAGAAGGATATTATTTCTTTCTATTCCATTTGGCCACAACAGCTTCATGGAATTATCAAATAGAACAGCTATGGAGGTATGATTTGTTCTTTCAAGAACTTCACAGTTAAGGACAAATTTTTCTCCTGGTTGATCTCCTTTTAAAGTTCCAACTATAACATTTGCGACAAACCTGCCATCTACATCAGTAGTCTCGTCTAAGGAAACCCATATCTTGTTATCTGCAATAGAATTTCTAATTTTATTAACATGTCCTCATAACATTTGGAGAGATAATTTTTCCTTAAAGTAGATTCATCTGGGATAGGATGGCTAGTGTATTTCTCCAGAAATTGTCGGAAATATTGATTTTTCAATTTATTAAAGGGATATTTGATGAAACCATCATATGACACAAATCTTTATAAAAACCGGTCTATGTGTTCCCGAAGAAGAAGAGGAAGTAGCAGAACATTTTTCAAGTAATAAACTTTGTCTTCTTCCATTTCAGAAAGTCTACTTAAACATTTCATATGTTTAGAAGTATTGCAATGTTGGTGCACATTAAACCGTTTTCCAGCTGTAACCTTGACCTCACACAGTGTACAGTACAATATTTCTCCATCGGTACTAAATACTTTTGAACCAATTCCTGCACAAATTTACGCAACTTTGCACCATTAGAATTAGACACTTTAGGCATTGTAAAGCAAAGTTATTCCAGTGAATCAACCATAAACAATATAACTATTATATAACTATGAGCTAGAGCACAAGATCATGTAGTCAGTCACTGTTGCAAATGGCAAATTAATAATTGTAACATACAAATGAGCGCCAAACGGTTTTAAATTGAAAACTGGAAGATTTAACAAATCCAGGAATATTCGCTCCTGACGTTGAAACATTTGAAATTGTTTCCTACAATTTACTTTCGAAACAAAACCCAGAAAATTCTTTTGAAGTATTGAGCGGATGTCACTCCCTTTTTTATTCTCAGATGCCGACTGACATCAAAGAGTTCACTGATGTCTTCCCCTCCCTACAGTCACATGAAAGACACACATGCATATTCACTAATACACACATTCAGAAATATAGCCAATCCTCACAATTTGTCTCTAAACATAGTTTAAGATGTGCTAACATTGATAAGCAAACGGAGTACACCAGAAAGTTGAGTACACCAGAAAATATGCAAAATATGACCAAAATATGACCTAAATCTCCAATTTCAGGCAAAATATGACCTCATCAAAATTATGGTCAAAATGTGCATTTATATGACAAATAAAAACAGCTTAAAATTGTTCAGAAATGCTTGAAACATGTAGAAATTAACTTAAAACTGAAAATATGTTTCAGGAAAAAAATATGACATTTCATGAAAATCCTACCCCTACTCATAAGTATGCTCATTTTATCCTGCATCTGTTGATGGCTGTGTGATAGGAGAGCTATATCATCAGCAAAGTCTAAATCATCAAGTTGTTTGGTCAGTGACCACTAGATCCCATTTCTGTTGTTTTGAGTTATTTTCATAATCCAATCTATGGTCAGTAGAAAGAGAAATGGAGAAAGAAGTCATCCCTGCCTTACTCCTGTTCTTTATTTCAAATGCTTCTGTAAAACTGTCCTTCATGCACCACACTACATTTTGTTCCTTCATACATTGTTTTTATCAGTTAATAAACTTTATGGGGATTCTGTAATGACTCAGCAACTTCCAAAGCATTCTTCTGTCTAAACTATCAAATGCCTTTTCGTAATCTATGAATCCAATATAAAGTGGGGATTTTAGTTCTAAACTTTGTTCAACTATTATACGTAGAGTAGTTATTTGATCAGCACATGATCTGTTCTTCCTAAAACCTGCTTGTTCATCTCTCAAGTGTTTCTCTATAGCCTCCCTTAGTTTCTCTAGAATTATTCTGCCTAATATTTTTACTGCACTGATAGTAGCATAATTCCCCTATTATTTGGGCACTCCTGTAAACTTCCTTTCTTGGTAGTTTGATCATATAACCTTCTTTCCAGTCTTTAGGTATTTCTTCCCTCTCCCAAATTTTATCTAATAAATTATGTTACATCTTGGTAGATGTGTTAATATCTGCTTTGATGGCTTCCGAAGGAATTTCATCTGGTCCTGTGGCTTTACCATTTTTAATAGTTTGATGGCTTTCATTATTTCTTCTATGCTTGGTTTCCACAGTTAACGTGTAACTCTTCTTCTGCTGGTAGTATATCTGGAGGATTATTTGAGCTGGGTCTGTTCAAAAGTTCCTCAAAATGCTCTTTCCATCTCTCCATTTGTTCCCTTATATTACTAAGCAGATTTCCTTCCTTTGATTTAATAAAGGCATTGATCTGTTTGTATTTTCCACTTAATTTCTATGTACTGTTAGTTCTTTCATATTCCTTTTATTTGCTGCTTCTTCTGCCTCTTTAGCTAGTTCATCTATATATTTCCTCTTATCCTTTTAATGCATCTTCTCACTTCTTTGTTCACCTCTGTGTAAGCGTCCTGTGTCTTGCCTTTATTTATGTCTGCTTTCATGTTCTTTCTTTCTTTCTTTAATTTTATCCAAGGTCTCTGCTGTCATCCATACTTATTTGCGTTCTCTTTTCCCCAGTGTTTCTTCGCATGTCTCTTACCGTATATCTTTTACCTGTTTCCAATGATCTTCTATATTTATTGTATTTTCTAGTTGTTGGAGGACTTTGTATTTGTTTTAAATAGTGACTGCCAATTTATCTTTAATTCCTTGTTCTTTAAGAAAACCTACATTGAAATACTTTCTACCCTTATTCGTTGTAGTATATCTTTTTAGTTTAATTTAAGTTTTGGCTAACAGAAGATGATGATCCGAAGCTACATCTGCCCTCTATATACTTTCACATCCTGTAAGGATGACTTAAACTTTTATTATTACATACGTGATCAATTTGATTTTCCGCTCTATGATCTGGAGACACCCACTTAGCTTTGTGTATTTTCCAAAGACCCAATACCAATAGACCCAGATACTCTCTCTTATCTAATTTTATTTTTCTAGCAGTTTTCAAACTTTTGAACAGGATCTTTTATAAAATCTCGCCATTTGTCTCTGTTCTGTGTGAGCAACTCTCATTGAGGGAGCCGATTCCTATTGCTCTTGCCTCTCTGATCAATGTTCTTCTCAGTGTCTCTCTGGGTCTTTCTCTTTTCCTCTTACCTGTTGTTTCCCACATGAGGGCTTGCTTTGTTATTCAGTTATTATCTCTCCTCATCACATGTCTAACATTTGACTATCATCTTTTCTTGATTACTGAAGATATAGAAACAAAGTTAAATGCATTCGAAATAAATGTATAAGGAAAATACTTGGTATAGCATGGAATGAATTCAAAACAAATGAGGAAATTGGAGAAATCACCAGTCAAACAATAAATAGATAGATTCAACTCACTTCATTATCTGGCTCTTGTTTTATATTGCAAACTTGAATGTAACTCTTTATATCCATATTTTTGACTGTCAAAGAGAAATGGTGGATGTTTAATATTCAGTAAATTGGAGTTAAAGTGAGATATATACTAATACTGGAATATTGTCATAATAAAGTTAATGAGAGATGATAATACTAATACTGGAATATTGTCATAATAAAGTTAATGAGAGATGATAATACTAATACTGGAATATTGTCATAATAAAGTTAATGAGAGATGATAATACTAATACTGGAATAGTGACATAATAAAGCTAATGAGAGATGATAATACTAATACTGGAATTCATTCATTGAGTGCCGTCTCCGCAACGAAGGTTGGCTACCATGGAGCGCCATTTGCTCTATCTCTTGCTTTGATGGTGCAGGCTGTCATCGGTTGATTTGTCCATCTTTTGATGTTACTCGTCCATGTTAATCTTGGTCTGCCTCTGCCTCTTTTACTTGTATTTTCCCCTCCAGGATCACTTTCAGTAGGCTGTTGTGTCTTTTAACATGGCCTAAGAATCGCATTTGTCTTGTTCTAATTGTGTTCAGAAGTTCTCTTTTCATTTTTAGTTGTTTTAAGACTTTGTCGTTCGTTTTCTTTTCCTTCCATCAATTCTACCTATTCTTCTATATATCCACATTTCAAAGGCTTCAATTCTCTGTTCTGTCTTCTTGTCTAATGTCCATGTTTCAGCACCATATAGGAATATTGAATACTGGAATAGAGTCATAATAAAGCTAATGAGAGATGATAATACTAATACTGGAATAGTGTCATAATAAAGTTAATGAGAGATGATAATACTAATACTGGAATAGTGTCATAATAAAGTTAATGAGAGATGATATATACTAATGCTGGAATAGTGTCATAATAAGGTAATGAGAGATGATAATACTAATACTGGAATAGTGACATAATAAAGTTAATGAGAGATGATAATACTAATACTGGAATAGTGCCATAATAAAGTTAATGAGAGATGATAATACTAATACTGGAATAGTGTCATAATAAAGTTAATGAGAGATGATAATACTGATACTGGAATAGTGTCATAATAAAGTTAATGAGAGATGATAATACTAATACTGGAATAGTGCCATAATAAAGTTAATGAGAGATGATAATATAATACTGGAATAGTGACATAATAAAGTTAATGAGAGATGATAATACTAATACTGGAATAGTGTCATAATAAAGTTAATGAGAGATGATAATACTGATACTGGAATAGTGTCATAATAAAGCTATTGAGAGATGATAATACTAATACTGGAATAGTGCCATAATAAAGTTAATGAGAGATGATAATACTAATACTGGAATAGTGCCATAATAAAGTTAATGAGAGATGATAATACTAATGCTGGAATAGTGTCATAATAAAGTTAATGAGAGATGATAATACTAATACTGGAATAGTGTCATAATAAAGTTAATGAGAGATGATAATACTAATACTGGAATAGTGCCATAATAAAGTTAATGAGAGATGATAATACTAATGCTGGAATAGTGTCATAATAAAGCTAATGAGAGATGATAATACTAATACTGGAATAGTGTCATAATAAAGTTAATGAGAGATGATAATACTAATACTGGAATATGTGAGCCTGTAAATTTGTTGTGGGTGTATGACACACAAAATAAGTGGATTGTCTTTATTTGTTCAAATGTATAACTACCATGGTGTTTATACAAAATATCTCACTGAACTCCTCATCTTGGTCTATAGTTTATATGTTTCTATGCTTTCCTTTCATGAACTTAGTGCACTTATTTATTGACTTCTTAATTTATAACATATGTTTTAGACCCAAGATATCCAGCAACACTTGGGCTGAAAGTTGCCAGGGACTCATAGCTGACCATTTGTATCAGGTTCAGGGAACAACGGTTAGCTGAGATCCTAATCAATCTACTTGAGGTAGGCCCAAATCTAACCAGTCTGGACAAACAATTTGTGATCTAAGAGGAAAAGCAACCTTGTACCAAAATGTTGTGCTCAAGTCTGATGTGTAGGGTTGAAAGATCCAAATATCACAGCCTCCTATATGCCACAGCATTTTGTATCCATACCCTGTTCAAATCCTTCTATGTGCGGACAACAAAAAAAGAGCAGTCATTGGACATATGCACATGTCTTATATAACAATACAGACATAAGCTGACATTGACTTATTCTGGAATTGCCTAATTCAAATATTTGTTGTATTGTTATAATCATCAGAATAATATGAAGATATGAGTTATGTCCTTACAGGTTGTGTGTTTGCTAGAAGAGTTTGTGTATAAATGTATAGGTTTAGAATCTTTGCTTGATTCCTGCTTCAGTTTATACATGATTTTGTTTCAGCTTCGATAGTAGTCATAAACATTGCTAAAGAAAAACAGAAAATCAACATAACTATGGACAGCAAACAATTAAATCAGGTGGATGAATTCTTCTTCTTCTGCGATCATGACTCTTTGAGAGTAGGATTCCAGACTCTCACATGAAGGCAGCTGTCTGTTTAAGTGGTGGATGAATGTAAATTACTTGCAAGTCTAGTGACAATGATAAATCACTATCCATATATCTATTGACCTTTGAGCCATAGCCGGCCCATTGGGCATAGACCCAGATACTCCCTTTATCTAAATTTTTATTCTAGCAGTTTTCAATCCTTGTAAAGATCTTTAATCAAATCTCACCATTTGTCTCTGTTCTGTGCAAGCAACTCTATCTCAATGAGGAAGCTGATTCCTGATGCTCTTGCCTCTCTCTCATCAATGTTCTTCTCAATGTCTCTCTGGGACTTCCACTTTCCTCTTATCTGTTGTTTCCCACATGAGGGCTTGCTTTATTATTCGTTTATTATCTCTTCTCATCACATGTCCAACATATGACCATTGGTTATTATCTCTTTTCATCACATGTCCAACATATGACCATCGGTTATTATCTCTTCTCATCACATGTCCAACATATGACCATCGGTATTATCTCTTCTCATCACATGTCCAACATATGACCATCAGTTATTATCTCTTCTCATCACATGTCCAACATATGACCATCAGTTATTATCTCTTCTCATCACATGTCCAACATATGACCATGATCTTTTCTTGATTACTGAAGATATTAGTGGTTGATTGGTAGATAAATCACTACCAGTAGGAAAATGTTTAAGATATGAGACAAAGTTAGCACTCTACAACACAATCTTCATTGCAATATTGTTCTATCAATGCCTGACCTGGATGCTCAACTTAAGAACAATTACAAAAATAAATGCTGCACAAAGTTTAAAGGTGTTAGTGACAAGATCAGGAGTGAGGAGCAAAGAAAAAGTTGAGATCAATTCCCACTATTGAATAAATAAAGAAACAACAGATAAAATCATGATTTGTTGCCATGTTATCATCATGAGTAACATAGGAAGACAGCTAGGATACATTGTGGCAGTGGCAAAACTTCCAAGAAGAAGAGAGAGAAGCTGAAAGAAGAGGTGCAATGATAGTTGAAGTTGAAGAGAATGGTTTGGTAGCAAGTCAATAACACAAATTATGAACAACTGTTCAGATAGAAGTGAACATGTCTTACCACAAATGTTGGACATTATAGTGACAGAAAGCAAAAATAAACGACTCAGCCTTAATAGCAAAAAAGACAGAGGTAATGGTAACAACAAAGAAAAAGACATCACCACAGTGCAAAATAAAGACAAGTGGAACAATATTAAAACAGGTAAATGATTTTAAATATTGGGAACTTTGTTAACCTCAGACGGAAGATGTACAAAAGAGGTGAGATGTAGAATGGCTCAGGCAAAAGCAGCTTTCCAGAAAATGAGGAAAATACTATGCAGTCCATTTTTGACAATAGAAACAAGAAAAAGAGTTCTTAAATGTTACGTAGAGCAGTCTTAACATATGGATACGCGAGTCATGGACAATAGGACAACAGACAAGAAAATCACTTGAGTCTGTAGAAATGTGGTTTTACAGAAGAATGTTGAGAATACCATGGACAGCTAAGAAGAGTAATGAAGAGGTTCTGAGAGAGATCAAAGCAAAAAGAGAGCTAATTTCCAATATTAGGAAGAAACAATCATCATTTTTTGGCCATGTAATGAGAAAAGAACAGCTTGAATATATTGAAAAAACTGGAAAAATTGAGGAACGAAGAGATAGAGGGAAGCAAAGAGAAAAAATAACAGACAGCTAAGAGAATGGCTTGGCAGAAGGTCAACAACAGAAATGATAAAGAACTGTCGAGATTGGAAGTTGTGGAGAGACATGATCACCTATGCCAGTAGGCCGGTACTTGATGGTGATGATGAATATGCTTTACCTTTAACCCCGCTACAGGAAAAATACAAGCAGTACAGTGAGGTCTACAAGTACCAGTTTAGTTTGGATGAACTCTTGAGGTGGGTTGGTCTCACACTATTATTGTAACTTGTCATTATAAATCATATCAAATATGGCCATCAACTTTGCTTCTCTTATAGGTGTTCTTTTAGTGACCATCTCTGAGTCTTCTTTTCCTGCCTAGATGTGTCCCATAGAATAGCCTGTTTTGAAATTTGGTTGTTGTCTCATCTCAGTATAGCAGGGAATGTATAGTAGGGAATGTATAGCTGGGAATGTATAGAAGGGAATGTATAGCAGGGAATGTATAGCAGGGAATGTATAGCAGGGAATATATAGCAGGGAATGTATAGTAGGGAATGTATAGTAGGGAATGTATAGCAGGGAATGTATAGCAGGGAATGTATAGCAGGGAATGTATGGCAGGGAATGTATGGTAGGGAATGTATAATAGGGAATGTATGGAAGGGAATGTATAGTAGGAATGTATGGTAGGGAATGTATAGCAGGAATGTATAGCAGGGAATGTATAGCAGGGAATGTATAGTAGGGAATGTATAGTAGGGAATGTATGGTAGGGAATGTATAGTAGGGAATGTATAGCAGGGAATGTATAGCAGGAATGTATAGCAGGGAATGTATAGTAGGGAATGTATAGCAGGGAATGTATAGTAGGGAATGTATAGTAGGGAATGTATAGCAGGGAATGTATAGCAGGGAATGTATAGCAGGGAATGTATAGCAGGAATGTATAGTAGGGAATGTATAGCAGGGAATGTATAGTAGGGAATGTATAGCAGGGAATGTATAGCAGGAATGTATAGCAGGGAATGTATAGCAGGGAATGTATAGCAGGAATTGCACACCAAGAGATGGGGAAGTCAAAATTAAGCACAAATGTACACAGAAGGAGAAATGACGAAAATAAAACTTATGACGTAGGGATAGAGAGACGGTTGTGAGGAGACAACGAAGATAGTCAGTTGGAGATTGGCAGCCGCGGAGTGCAGATGGAAAACAGAAGAAGGGTTAGAGATCTACATCGGTAGAGAGCGGACGATCTATACAAGAGCCAAGGAATGTAAGGATAAGAGTGGATACTAGGATGGGGAAGAGGTCTAAATGGAATCCCCTGGATGGATTAAGATAGAGAAGAATAGACACACGAGATCAGAAATTGAGAATATTTAGGATGAACCACGATGACATTAACAAATCCAAATGGATTATTAGCAGTTTTAAAAGCCGGCAAATAGGAATAGGTAGTGTAAGGTGGTACGTTCGATGGGAACGGACCAATATAGGATAGCAGCAACACCAATTTTAGAATAGGATAGAACAAATTAGTATAGAATGAGAGAATGAGTCAGAAATATATGATAATCGTTCTGTATAGATGTTGAAAATGTAACAGCCTGCAGAAAGAGAAATAAATAAAAGCTGCCAATCTAAAATCACTAATGTCTTAGGAGTTGATAATTGATTACCATTATGACTCAAATAGGGGTATTCATCAATTAGGTTTCTCTCCAGCACTAAGAGAACACTAGTGGGTTAACGGTCAAGAGGCTGAGACGAATACAGAGCGTTAGAAGAAAACGCAATCAACGAAGTGGTCATTAAATAGTTGGAGTAAGCAGAATGGTGATTCGAGACATATGAACATCTTTCACAAATCGGAAGATCAACAGAAGGGTCGCGGCACACATACGTGAAGTAAATTAACGGTCAACGCATAAATAGAGAATGGAAGGAGACAGACACACATTGGTCACAAATATACAGAACAACAGAGGAAGTTGCACAAAATTGAGATTTCACAGAATAAAAGCCTTAACAACAGATTGTTAAGGTAGAAGACCGCTTTCAAATAGTGTCCGAGAAAGACCCTGCGTCAGTCAGATTAAGGAAGAAGCACATTACAAAGACAAAAATATAAGAAAAAGACTACTACATCAGCACATGTGAACATAATCATATGTCCATTTCTACTGCTAATTGTAGATTAGATCTTTGGTTGCATTGTTATTTCTCTTTTCTCTATATTAGTCTTGGATTCATTTACAGATGAAGATGATAATTTACAGTTTATGTCCAAACAACAGAAAACCACCGTCGTAACTTCTTTGTACAATCATGAATCACCACAAACAATAGAAAAAAGAGTTCTCAAATGTTATGTAGAGCCAGTCTTAACATATGATGGTTGTGAATCATGGATAATAGGACAAACAAACAAGACAACACTGGAGGCTGTAGAAATGTGGTTTTACAGAAGAATGTTAAGAATACCATAGGGACAGCTAAGAAGAGTAGTGAAAATGTTCTGAAAGAGGTCAAAGCAAAAAGAGATTTGCTAATTTCCAATATTAGGAAGAAACAATCATCTTTTTTTGGCCATGTAATGAGAAGAGAACACCTGAATATATTGTAACAACTGGAAAAATTGAGGAACGAAGAGATAGAGGGAAGCAAAGAGAAAAAATAACAGACAGCTTAAGAGAATGGCTTGGCAGAAGGTCAACAACAGAAATGATAAAGAAACTGTCGAGATTGGAAGTTGTGGAGAGACATGATCACCTATGCCAGTAGGCCCGGGTACTTGATGATGATGATGAATATGCTTTACCTTTAACCCCGCTACAGGAAAAATACAAGCCAGTACAGTGAGGTCTACAAGTACCAGTTTAGTTTGGATGAACTCTTGAGGTGGGTTGGTCTCACACTATTATTGTAACTTGTCATTATAAATCATATCAAATATGGCCATCAACTTTGCTTCTCTTATAGGTGTTCTTTTTAGTGACCATCTCTGAGTCTTCTTTTCCTGCCTAGATGTGTCCCATAGAATAGCCTGTTTTGAAATTTGGTTGTTGTCTCATCTCAGTATAGCAGGAATGTATAGTAGGGAATGTATAGAAGGGAATGTATAGCAGGGAATGTATATAGGGAATGTATAGCAGGGAATGTATAGCAGGGAATGTATAGCAGGGAATGTATGGCAGGGAATGTATGGCAGGGAATGTATAATAGGGAATGTATGGTAGGAATGTATGGTAGGGAATGTATAGTAGGGAATGTATAGCAGGGAATGTATAGTAGGGAATGTATAGCAGGGAATGTATAGTAGGGAATGTATAGTAGGGAATGTATGGTAGGGAATGTATAGCAGGAATGTATAGCAGGGAATGTATAGCAGGGAATGTATAGCAGGGAATGTATAGCAGGGAATGTATAGCAGGGAATGTATAGTAGGGAATGTATAGTAGGGAATGTATAGCAGGGAATGTATAGCAGGGAATGTAAGGCAGGAATGTATAGCAGGGAATGTATAGTAGGGAATGTATAGCAGGAATGTATAGTAGGGAATGTATAGCAGGGAATGCACACAAGAGATGGGGAAGTCAAAATTAAGCACAAATGTACACAGAAGGAGAAATGACGAAAAATAAAAACTTATGACGTAGGGATAGAGAGACGGTTGTGAGGAGACAACGAAGATAGTCAGTTGGAGATTGGCAGCCACGGAGTGCAGATGGAAAACAGAAGAAAGGGTTAGAGATCTACATCGGTAGAGAGCGGACGATCTATACAAGAGCCAAGGAATGTAAGGAAACAGTGGGATACTAGGATGGGGAAGAGGTCTAAATGGAATCCCTGGATGGATTAAGATAGAGAAGAATAGACACACGAGATCAGAAATTGAGAATATTTAGGATGAACCCGATGACATTAACAAATCCAAATGGATTATTAGCAGTTTTAAAAGCCGGCAAATAGGAATAGGTAGTGTAAGGTGGTACGTTCGATGGGAAGGACCAAATAGGATAGCAGCAACACCAATTTAGAATAGGATGATAGAACAAATTAGTATAGAATGAGAGAATGAGTCAGAAATATATGATAATCGTTCTGTATAGATGTTGAAAATGTAACAGCCTGCAGAAAGAGAATAAATAAAAGCTGCCAATCTAAAATCACTAATGTCTTAGGAGTTGATAATTGTTACCATTATGACTCAAATAGGGGTATCATCAATTAGGTTTCTCTCCAGCACAGAGAACACTCGTGGGTTAACGGTCAGAGGCTGAGACGAATACAGAGTGTTAGAAGAAACGCAATCACCGAAGTGGTCATTAATAGTTGGAGTAAGCAGAATGGTGTATTCGAGACATATGAACATCTTTCACAAATCGGAAGCAACAGAAGGGTCGCGGCACACATACGTGAAGTAAATTAACGGTCAACGCATAAATAAGAGAATGGAAGGAGACAGGGACACAAACAGTGGTCACAAATATACAGAACAACAGAGGAAGTTGCGCAAATTGAGATTTCACAGAATAAAAGACTTAACAACAGATTGTTAAGGGAGAAGACCGCTTTCAAATAGTGTCCGAGAAAGACCCTGCGTCAGTCAGATTAAGGAAGAAGAAGCGCATTACAAAGACAAAAATATAAGAAAAAGACTACTACATCAGCACATGTTGTACATAATCATATGTCCATTTTCTACTGCTAATTGTAGATTAGATCTTGGTTGCATTGTTTTATTTCTCTTTTCTCTAATCTTTGGATTCATTTACAAGATGAAGATGAAATTTACAGTTTATGTCCAAACAACAGAAAACCGCCGTCGTAACTTCTTTGTACAATCATGAATCGCCACAACAATAGAAAAAAGAGTTCTCAAATGTTATGTAGAGCCAGTCTTTAACATATGATGGATGTGAATCATGGACAATAGGACAACAAACAAGACAACATGGAGGCTGTAGAAATGTGGTTTTACAGAAGAATGTTAAGACTACCATAGGGACAGCTAAGAAGAGTAGTGAAAAGTTCTGAAAGAGGTCAAAGCAAAAAAAGAGATTGCTAATTTCCAATATTAGGAAGAAACAATCATCTTTTTTTGGCCATTGTAATGAGAAGAGAACACCTTGAATATATTGTAACAACTGGGAACATTGAGGGACGAAGAGATAGAGGGAAGCAAAGAGAAAAAATACCAGACAGCTTAAGAGAATGGCTTGGCAGAAGGTCAACAACATAAATGATAAAGAACTGTAGAGATCGAAAGTTGTGGAGAGACATGATCACCTATGCCAGTGAATCAATTCAGAGGAAGAGGTATGTTTACAGCACTCGGAAAAAATGACAAATAATCAACAACAGAAAAAAATATGGACCAATGGCAGGATCGAAACCCGTACTCAGTGGCACAGCGCCTCGCCACGAAAAGCCAAACCGCTAGGGAACACTGCCACTCAGCTAACTAAAAAATTAGCTTCGTATGCAATGTCTTTTCACGAAGGCTTTCCCATGACTATAGCATAAAGCCGCGTCCACAGCTCGGAAAATATTTTCTTGTTAAGACAAGTATCTCCCGGATAGGGTAGGGCTGAATACGTGCATTGCAGACAAACATTTAGGACGAAACAGCACGAATAGTAGTTTCTTAGTATAGTAATAGTAGTAGAGGCCTTATGCTATAGTCATGGGAAAGTTCAAAGCCTTCGCGAAAAGACATTGCATACGAAGCTAATTTTTTAGTTAGCTGAGTGGCAGTGTTCCCTAGCCTTTGGCTTTTCGTGGCAAGGCGCTGTGCCACTGAGTACGGGTTTGATCCTGCCTTGGTCCATATTTTTTTCTGTTGTTGATTATTTGTCATTTTTTCCGAGTGCTGTAACATACCTCTTCCTCTGAATTGATTCGCTGATTATCACCTCGGAAGTTTCCCTCTATTACTCTATAATAATATTCATTTATTATTATTTGTCTCCTCATGCCAGTAGGCCCGGTACTTGATGGATGATGTCCCAAATAATTTCAGTTCAGAGCTACGTTCAACGTTTCCTTGCACTTTATTTGGTCGCTCTCGAATCTTTCATTAGAAGATGCCCGGGTTAGGTTTACTGTTTGGAATAGCCCACAAGTATCCATAGACCTTGAAGACAAAATAAATCAAATGCACAACAACTAGAAACAGTTGATATCTCAAACATGTCCGGTCAGTGAGGGCGAGATCACATACAGTCGTAAATTAGCCACAATATTATTTTATTTATGGTTACGTAATAATTATTATAAATGTAAATAATATGATTAATAAATATAATAAACAACGAGTATGATACCTGCCTTGTTTAACTTTAAAACATATTTCAGCCCCAGCACGGCTCTGCGCGGCCTGTGTGAGGTAACACGGCTGGTGACGGCCGCCAACTGAGCTAAACAGGTGGCCCTAGGCCTAGATGATTCAATAAGAATCGTTACCACCTTGTGTTCCTATCGACTCAGAGTTCTAGTTTAATTCAAACTGATATTTAACACAACTGCTAGACCACACCTGTCATCAAGGAATGAAATGTTGAATGTTGTAAGTGTAAGTTGTTGAGGTCGAGTCAGACCGTCATGGCGCGTGTGTTGCTGAGATGTTGCCAGGTTGCAATTTGAGAGGAAGATTGGACGAGAAAAATAGACAAAAATGTTTGGTAAAAGCTTGACGTGATTGATTTGATAGATCATCAATGGTTGGTAAAAGATTGATGTGATTGATTTGATAGATCATCAATGGTATGTAAAAGATTGATGTGATTGATTTGATAGATCATCAATGGTATGGTAAAGATTGATGTGATTGATTTGATAGATCATCAATGGTTTGGTAAAAGATTGACGTGATTGATTTGATAGATCATCAATGGTATGGTAAAAGATTGATGTGACTGATTTGATAGATCATCAATGGTTTGGTAAAAGCTTGACGTGATTGATTTGATAGATCATCAATGGTTTGGTAAAAGATTGACGTGATTGATTTGATAGATCATCAATGGTATGGTAAAAGCTTGACGTGATTGATTTGATAGATCATCAATGGTATGGTAAAGGCTTGACGTGATTGATTTGATAGATCATCAATGGTTTAGTAAAAGATTGACGTGATTGATTTGATAGATCATCAATGGTTTGGTAAAAGCTTGACGTGATTGATTTGATAGATCATCAATGGTTGGTAAAAGCTTGACGTGATTAATTTGATAGATCATCAATGGTATGGTAAAGGCTTGACGTGATTGATTTGATAGATCATCAATGGTTTAGTAAAAGATTGACGTGATTGATTTGATAGATCATCAATGGTATGGTAAAAGATTGACGTGATTGATTTGATAGATCATCAATGGTTTGGTAAAAGATTGACGTGATTGATTTGATAGATCATCAATGGTATGGTAAAGGCTTGACGTGATTGATTTGATAGATCATCAATGGTTTGGTAAAAGATTGACGTGATTGATTTGATAGATCATCAATGGTATGGTAAAAGATTGACGTGATTGATTTGATAGATCATCAATGGTATGGTAAAAGATTGACGTGATTGATTTGATAGATCATCAATGGTTTGGTAAAAGCTTGACGTGATGATTTGATAGATCATCAATGGTATGGTAAAGGCTTGACGTGATTGATTTGATAGATCATCAATGGTATGGTAAAAGTTTGGCGTGATTGATTTGATAGATCATCAATGGTATGGTAAAAGTTTGACGTGATTGATTTGATAGATCATCAATGGTTTGGTAAAGGCTTGACGTGATTGATTTGATAGATCATCAATGGTATGGTAAAGGCTTGACGTGATTGATTTGATAGATCATCAATGGTATGGTAAAAGCTTGACGTGATTGATTTGATAGATCATCAATGGTATGGTAAAAGCTTAACCAGTAGAAGAGATCGATCCCTTTATCTATCTTGGAAGTCACATTGATCAAGAAGGGGATACGAGTAAAGAAATTAGAATCAGAATTGCTAAAGCAGCAATGTCTTTCAGAAGCCTTGAAAAGTTGTGGAAATCAAAACTCATCAGCACAAACACAAAACTTAGGCTTTCAAATCAAATGTTCTATCAACCCTTACGTATGTTTGTGAAAGCTGGAAAACAACAAGAGATAAAGAAACAAAGTTGAACTCATTCGAAAATAAATGTCTAAGGAAAATACTTGGTATAGCGTGGAACGAATTCAAAACAAACGAGGAAATTAGAGAAATCGCCAATCAACACTAATATCTTCAGTAATGAAGAAAAGACGATGGTCATACGTTGGACATGTGATGAGAAGAGATAATAACCGAATAGCAAAGCAAGCCCTCATATGGGAAACAACAGGTAAAAGAAAAAGAGGAAGACCCAGGGAGACATGAGAAGAACATTGATGAGAGAGGCAAGAGCAGCAGGAATCGGCTCCCTCAATGAGATAGAACTGCTTGCACAGAACAGAGACAGATGGCGAGATTTGATAAAATATCTTTAAAAGAAAACTGCTAGAACAAAAAATTCATATAGGAGAAGGTGTATCTTGGTCTACGCCCTATGGGCCGGTTACGGCTCGAAAGGTCAATAGATAGATAGAAAAGCTTGACGTGATTGATTTGATAGATCATCAATGGTATGGTAAAAGCTTGACGTGATTGATTTGATAGATCATAAATGGTATGGTAAAAGCTTGACGTGATTGATTTGATAGATCATCAATGGTTTGGTAAAAGATTGACGTGATTGATTTGATAGATCATCAATGGTATGGTAAAAGCTTGACGTGATTGATTTGATAGATCATCAATGGTTTGGTAAAATCTTGACCAATGGTCGTAAAATATGGACTAGATATGAATATCAAAAAGACTAAAACTATGATCATAAACAAAGAAAATACTCAAAACCCACAAGTGGATATCAAAATTGAAGGAATAGACCTGGAGACAGTTCAGAACTATAACTACCTTGGACATACTATAACCAGTGATGGAAAATGTACAACTGAAATAAACAAAAGAATAGGAATGGCAAAGAGTAATTTTAATGTCATGAAGAATATACTGACATCAAAACAAATAACACCAGGGCTAAAACTAAGAATAGCAAAATGTTACATCTTCTCAATATTCCTATATGGTGCTGAAACATGGACATTAGACAAGAAAACAGAACAGATAATTGAAGCCTTTGAAATGTGGATATATAGAAGAATAGGTAGAATTGGATGGAAGGAAAAGAAAAAACGATGAAGTCTTAAAACAACTGAAAATGAAAAGAGAACTACTAAACACAATTAGAGCAAGACAAATGCGATTCTTGGGCCATGTTAAAAGACACAACAGCCTATTGAAAGTAATCCTGGAGGGAAAATACAAGGTAAAAGAGGCAGAGGCAGACCAAGATTAACATGGACGAGTAACATCAAAAGATGGACAAATCAGCCTATGACAACCTGCACCATCAAAGCAAGAGACAGAGCAGAATGGCGCTCCATGGTAGCCAACCTTCGTTGCGGAGACGGCACTCGATGATGATGAAAAGCTTGACGTGATTGATTTGATAGATCATCATCATCGTGTGCCTTACCGGTTTTATTTTGTTTCTCACTTACGTAGCGCTGTTACCATACCATTTTTTTTATTTGTGTCATTATTATCCTCAGCTTTACACAGTTTCACATTTATATGCATCTTCATGCCTTCACACAGTTTATTATGTCTGCTTTACATGAGAGATCAAAATGTAACACCAACAAGAATGAGGTGAACACAGTTTATTATGGTCACTTTACATGAGAGATCAAAATGTAACATCAACAAGAATGAGGTGAACACATTCTATTATGGTCGCTTTACATGAGAGATCAAAATGTAACATCAACAAGAATGAGGTGAACACAGTTTATTATGGTCGCTTTACATGAGAGATCAAAATGTAACATCAACAAGAATGAGGTGAACACAGTTTATTATGGTCGCTTTACATGAGAGATCAAAATGTAACATCAACAAGAATGAGGTGAACACATTCTATTATGGTCGCTTTACATGAGAGATCAAAATGTAACACCAACAAGAATGAGGTGAACACAGTTTATTATGGTCGCTTTACATGAGAGATCAAAATGTAACATCAACAAGAATGAGGTGAACACAGTTTATTATGGTCGCTTTACATGAGAGATCAAAATGTAACATCAACAAGAACGAGGTGAACACATTCTATTATGGTCGCTTTACATGAGAGATCAAAAAAAAACAATAACCCTTCTTCACCACAAATTATAAGAAACAAAATAAAATAAAAAAAAAACAAGGCACACAGAAGATGAACACGAGAAACATTCTCAAATGTAACTACATGCTAGAAAGCAACTACAAATAATGTATTTAGGAACAAATATAGAAGACTGAGCTGCCAGTCTTATCAAAACAATGATACAGACTCAATGGATAGCAAACATCACTAACGAAGAATGTTTAAAAAGTGCTGGTGAAACAAAATTGTCATCAGAACCAAAAGGAAAAAAAAACAATCTACATTTAACATAATAAAAAGTTGAAGTCATCCTGACATGATGTAAAAGTATATAGAGGAGCAGATGTGCTTCAGATCATCATCTTCTGTTAGCTAAATTAAACCTAAACTAAAAAATATTCTACAACACATAAGGGTAGACAGTATTTCAATGGAGGGTTTTTTAATGAGCAAGGAATTAAAGATAAATTTGCAGTCATAGTATCAAACAAAACACCAGGTCCTCCAACAACTAGAAAATACAATAAATATAGAAAATCACGGGAAACATGTAAAGGATATATGAAAAGAGACATGTGAAGAAATTCTGGAAAAAGAGATCACCAGAATATGACATCCATGACAGCAGACCCTGGAGAAAATTAAAGAAAGAAAGAATAAAAAAGCAGAGATAAGTAAAAGCAAAATGAGAAATACTAAAGCCAAGGCACTGGAAACTTACATAGAGGTGAACAAAGAAGTCAGAAGATGCATTAAAGGGAGAAGAAGAAATATATAGATGAACTAACTAAAAGTGCTTAGGGGGTGGCAAACAAAGGAAATACAAAAGAACTGTACAAAAGCACAAAGAAATGAAGTGGAAAACAAAAACAGATCAATGCGTTTATTAAAGATAAAAGATATCTACTTAGTAATATAAGGGAACAAATGAAGAGATAGAAAGAGCACTGTGAAGAACTCTTGCAACAGACCAGGCACATATAACCTTACTAATCATCATCATCAAGTACCGGGCCTAGGTGATCATGTCTCTCCACAACTTTCGATCTCGGCAGCTATTTATCATTTCTGTTGTTGACATTCTGCCAAGCCATTCTCTTAAGCTGTCTGTTATTTTTTCTCTTTGCTTCCCTCTATCTCTTCATCCCTCACTTTTCCCAGTTGTTACAATATATTCCAGTTGTTCTCTTCTCATTACATGGCCAAAAAATGATGATTGTTTCTTCCTAACATGGAAATTAGCTCTCTTTTGCTTTGACCTCTCTCAGAACCTCTTCATTACTCTTATACAACCTGACTAATACTACCAGCAGAAGAAGAGTTAAACGTTAACTGTGGGGAACCAAGCAAGAAAGAAATCATGAAAACCATCAAGCTATTAAAAAAATGATAAAGCCAAGAACCAAATGAAATTTCTGTAGAAACCATCAAAGCAGATATTAACACCCCTACCAAGATTTGACATAATCTACCAGATAAAATATGGGAGAGGGAAGAAATACCTAAGAAGGTTATATGACAAAACTACCAAAAGAATGGAAGTTTACAGGAGAGCAAAAAATATAGGGGAATTATGCTATGAGTGCCAGGAAAAAATATTAAGCAGAATCATTCTGGAGAGACTAAAAGAGGCCACAGAGAAACACTTGAGAGATGAACAAGCAGGATTTAGGAATAACAGATCATGCACTGATCAAATAACTGCCCTACATATAATAGTTGAACAACGCTTAGAACTACAGTCTCCACTTTATATTGGATTCATAGATTACGAAAAGGCATTTGATAGTTTTAGACAGAGGAATGCTTTGGAAGTTGCTGAGTTATTACAGAATCCCTATAAAGTTTGTTAATCTGATAAGAACAATGAAGGAATGAGATATAGTGTTGTCAACAAAGGGCACATTATAGAAGCATTTGAAATAAGAACAGGAGTAAGGCAGGGATACCTCCTATCTTCATTTTTCTTTGTACTAGCCATAGATTCTATCTATCTATCATTCTATTGACATTTCGAGCCGTTGCCGGCCCATAGGGCGTAGACCAAGATACACCTTCTCATATCTGAATTTTTGTTGTAGCAGTTTCTTTTAAAGATATTTTATCAAATCTCGCCATTTCTCTCTGTTCTGTGCAAGCAGCTCTATCTCATTGAGGGAGCCGAATCCTGCTGCTCTTGCCTCTCTCATCAATGTTCTTCTCAGTGTCTCCCTGGGTCTTCCTCTTTTTCTCTTACCTGTTATTTCCCATATGAGGGTTTGCTTTGCTATTCGGTTATTATCTCTTCTCATCACATGTCCAAAATATGACCATCGTCTTTTCTTTATTACTGAAGATATTAGTGGTTGATTGGCGGTTTCTCTAATTTCCTCGTTTGTTTTGAATTAGTTCCACGCTATACCAAGTATTTTCCTTAGACATTTATTTTCGAATGCGTTCAACTTTTTTTCTATATCTCTTGTTGTTTTCCAGCTTTCACACGCATACGTAAGTGTTGATAGTACATTTGATTTGAATAGTCTTAAGTTTTGTGTTTGTGCTGATGAGTTTTGATTTCCACAACTTTTCAAGGCTTCTGAAAGACATTGCTGCTTTAGCTATTCTGATTCTAATTTCTTTGCTTGTATCCCTTCTCGATCAATGTGACTTCCAAGATAGATAAAGTGGCCGATCTCTTCCACTGGTTTGTTCTCCATGTATATTTTGTCATCTGTTGGAATTAAACTTTTCATGACTTTAGTCTTTTCATGATTGATCTCAAGCCCAATTTTGCTGGCTATTGATGATAGTTAATTTGTGTTTTCCTGCATCATTTTTATCTGACTGCTGATGAGGACTATGTCATCCGCAAAGTCGAGGTCATAGATTGGATTATGAAAACAATTCAAAACAACAGAAATGGAATTCAGTGGTCACTGACCAGGCAACTTGATTAGGCTGAAGCCATCGCTCTCCTATAATCATAATCATCAACAGATGCAAGATAAAATTAGCAAAATTGATGAGAAATTGCAACAGCTGGAACTGAAAATAAACAGAGAAAAAACCACAGTTATAAGAATTAATGCAGTTGGCAATAATCAAATAGAAATAGGAGAAATACCTCTACTAGACATACAATCTTACATACATCTGGGCAGTAAAATAGACAGAGAAAGAAGAAGAAAGAATGATACCAAAATAAGGATACAAAGATCAAGAGGAACATTTGTTGCACTGGGAAGCATGGAAACAAAGAAATTAGGTTAAATACAAAAACACATTTTCAACTTCAATGTTAAGTCATTATAGTGAAAGAAAGCAAACACAAAGGACCCAACCTTAATAGCAAAAGACAGAAGTAATGGTAGCAACAAAGAAAAAGACATCACCTCAGTGCAAAATAAAGACAAGTGGAACAATATTAAAACAGGTAAATGAATTAAATATTTGGGAACTTTGTTAACTTCAGACGGAAGATGTTCAAAAGAGGTGAGATGCAGAATGGCTCAGGTGAGAGCAGCTTTTAAAAAAAATGAGGAATATACAATGAAATTCATTTTTGACAATAGGAACAAGAAAAAAAGAGTAATATAATGACTTATTATATGGCTGTGAAACATGGAAAACAAAAGAATGATAAGCATGAAGATACAAACCATCATTTTTGAAATCCTCAGGAAAGATACATAGATAAAGACCAAAATATTCTTGGATCAGACAGGTGCGGACATAGATGAAGATGATGGGGAAGACATGGAATGATCTTAAAAGAATAGCAAGAAACAGAATGGCCTAGAAAGTGTTTGTTGAAGACCTAAGCTCCACAGAGAGTTGAAAGTGTTTGTTGAAGACCTAAGCTCCACAGAGAGTTGAAAGTGTTTGTTGAAGACCTAAGCTCCACAGAGAGTTGAAAGGAAGACGAAGAATCATCAGTAGAATATTTCTTTGATACCTCTCATTAGGCTCTTTCTGTGGTCCCCTCATTGTGTCCTTTCAGAGTTCCCTCATCAACACTTTCACAGTCACAAGGCCAGTCATTAAACATTTCAAATGGTGTAGAGCAGTGGTGTGGTGGCCAACTTGAGGTTGCCCGAGGGCCGGATTAAAGCCAAGGCCAAGACCCGCGGGCCCACTTAAGAATATCGTCAAAAATGACAGTAGGGACCTATGCGATATAGTAATATATAAATAATGCTTGCACTTTGACTTCATATTTGATTTGTAACAAATCCATCAATTATTCATTTTAAAATTACCTTAATGTCTCAGTGCGACGATTGTGACTTGTCACAGCTTTCCACCAGAGATTTGAAGTCCACTTCCATTTTTGACGTGGCGATTCGGAGAGTATGGGACAATGTCGAATCGGTCATTCTGTTCCTGGTCTTAGATTTAATTAACTTCATGGAAGAGAATGTTGTCTCGCAGAGATATGTGCTGCCGAATATAGAGCACATCTTTAGTGCCCATTTTTCTCAGACACGGGTAACGTTCATTTGGTAGCAATTTCCAGAAGTCAGCTCCTAATGCCTTTACAGTACTGAGGAAGGGGTCACACTGAAGGTCACACAACTCTAGTTGAAGATCTGATGGCTGGCACTCCACTGTGCACTTAATTGGGTTATTAAAAAGTTCCGTTTGCGGACGAAACATTTCAAAATCTTGAAATCGTCGATCAAATTCACAAATCAAATGTTCAATGTCAGCTGCGTACTTACTGAAGTTTGCACTTTCTATCTCTGACAACAACTGCTTACAACTTGAAAAATGGAACAGATCATTTTTTTGCAAAGAAAGTCTAAATAGATTCAGCTTCTTTTTAAAACCATCAACATATCCCATCAATTGAAAAATGGTTTGCTTTTCCTTGTAGCTGCAAATTCAATATGTTCAAATGTTGTGTGATGTCTGTGAGATATGCCAGATTATGAAGGAAATTAATGTCTTTGAGTGCATGTTGAAGATCAATGGAGCATGGTAAGTTCTCTCGCAGGAAGTCATAAATGTCATTCTTCAGTTCAAAAAATATTATTAAACATTTCCCTCGACTAAGCCATCTTACTTCTGTATAAAGCAGGAGATCACCGTAGCTAGAATCTACTTCCTCTAAAAATGATAAAAACTTCCTGTGATTTAAAGACTGGTGTCCTCCTCTTATCAAATTTGTTATTTTCACAACAGTAGCCATGGTGTCTTTTAGATTTATGGACTTTGCACAAAGGGCCTCTTGATGAATTATGCAATGCAATGTAGGTACGTTAATTTTGTTTTGCTTTAGAAGTCCAACAAAACCAGTATTTGAACCAATAAAAGCTTTGCAACCATCAGTACACACTGCAGACAACTTTCCAAAACCACCTACTTCATCTACGGCACTATGAACTGCAGAAAATATGTCTGTCCCTCTACAAGTGTCATGCAAAGAGCAAACTTTCAACAATTCTTCAATAACAGTAAAATCCTCCTGGATAACTTTAACAAAAATAAGAAGCTGGCAAGTGTCAGTGATGTCAGTACTTTCATCAATCGCGAGCGAAAAATATGAGCAGTTTTCAATACAAGATTTTAAACTTTGAGACAGTTGCAGACTGATGTCTTCTGTTCTTCTGGCTACAGTTTGTTTTGAAAGAGGCACAGATTCAAATTCTTTGGCTATTTTTTCTTGACCGAATGCCTTTGCCATTTGAATCGCACATTTCTTCACAAAATTTCCGTCAGTAAAGGGTTTTTTAGATTTTGCAAGCTCATAGGTAACTGTATATGATGCAATGATCGATGACTCTTTAATTTTATTGCCCTTTGTATACATACTTTGCTGTTGATTCAACTTTGTCTTCAGCTGTTCAACCAAAGCTTCCTAGCTTCAATGCTATGTTTCTCATACATGTTTGATGATGTGTGGCATAGTGCCGTTTTAAATTATATTCCTTCAAACGGCAAACACTTGAACGCAAATTAAGCACTGAGGTTTACTATCCTTATTGAAGATGAACAAATAATCTAATTCCCATTCAGGTTTAAATATGCGATTTTCACAATCAACTTTTCTACGTTTTAACATGATTTAATACAAAATCTCACATCAAAGTTAAAAGTCACAGAATGTTGGTCCACTATCGAAAATAAGTCCAGATTTGACAGTTATACACAGACTTGTGTTTGACAATGAAATCAAAAGATTGTGACCAAATAAACACGTTGCAGTCATTTTATGGACAAGACAAGACGATGGGATCAAAGGAATGAAGGCGAACAGTGAAACATTTTGAATGTAACTTCAAAGACAGAATTAGAGCTACGAAGTCCCCTCACCCCTGTCCCTCCCAACCTCATTAACCCTTACCGCGAAATGAAAGAGCCACCACAAGTCCAGACGACAAATGTTGAGCCAAAGATCTGACGCTATCACCGCACTGACAATAAAGCAACTTTGCGGTACCAACTCGAAGCAAAGACTTTGAATATTGTCGGCACCATTAGTTGTGCAGTGTGTGTGTTATTTGAAATTATGTTGCCAATCTAGCTGTTGCGAGAAATTGACAGAGATTTTCAAATTGTGTATTCTTGAACGATAGAAGAGTTAACTCCGACACGGATTAAAACCAGGAGAAATCCGCTATTAGGGGTAAAAAATGAAGTAAGTCCGCGGAGCTTCGCGGGCCAAGAAAACTAGGCTGGCGGGCCGGATCCGGCCCGCGGGCCGCCATTTGGCCACCCCTGATCTAAAGTATGCTGATGATACAGTCTTAATCGCTAAGGTTGAAAATGAGTTATAAGAAATGTTTGTAGTAGGAAACTCTTTGTACAGAGCTTCGCAGCAGGAGGCAATATGATCATCAGAAGCAGACCCCCGTCGAGCAAGTGTTTCGGCCCTTTAGCTTCTTGACACTCTAGGGGAGGTGGGCCCGCCTGGGTCATGACTCCCGGGCGTCGACCTCCTGCTGCATTGCCTCTAAGGCTTACACCGTATGTTCGGCACAAACTAACTAAACGTAATACACAAAACTTTCTAAAATAGCTTACCTAAACTAAGCTTATGTTCGGCACAAAATAACTACCACTTAATACATAAAACACTCGAAATTAGATTACCTAACCTAAGGCTTACATTTCATGTTCGGCACAAAATAGTTACGTTAATAGGCAGCGCACTCGAGAATAGTTACCTTACCTGTCTTGGTTTAACCTAGCGCGTTACTGCGCTTTCCAGTTGAAATAACTTGACTACTAATGACAACGATATTTCCTAGACCCGTCAGTGTCTGACTTTCGTGGGAAATCGGCATCCGCTGGTTTGACATTATAGTGAAGGAAAGCAAAAATAAAGGACTCAGTCTTAATAGTAAAAATAAATTAATAATGTAACAACAAAGAAAAAGACATCACCTCAGTGCAAAATAAAGACAAGTGGAACAATATTAAAACAGGTAAATGAATTTAAATATTTGGGAACTTTGTTAACCTCAGACGGAAGATGTACAAAAGAGGTGAGATGCAGAATGGCTCAGGCAAAAGCAGCTTTCTAAAAAAATAAGGAAGATACTATGCGATCCATTTTTGACAATAGAAACAAGAAAAAGAGTTCTTAAATGTTATGTAGAGCCAGTCTTAACATATGGATGTAAATCATGGACAATAGGACAACAGTCACAAAAATCACTGGAGTCTGTAGAAATGTGGTTTTACAGAAGAATGTTGAGAATACCATGAACAGATAAGAAGAGTAATGAAAACGTTCTGAAAGAGGCCAAGCAAAAAAGAGAGCTAGTTTCCAATATTAGGAAGAAACAATCATCATTTTTGTCCATGTGATGAGAAGGGAACATGGAATTTATTGTAACAACTGGAGAAATTGAGGGACGAAGAGATAGAGGGAAGCAGAAAGAAAAGATACCGGACAACTTAGAGAATATCTTGGCAGAAGGTCAACAACAGAAATTATAAATAACTGTCGAGATCTAAAGTTGTGGAGAGACATGATCACCTTCGCCAGTAGGCCCCGGTACTAGATGATCTGATGTAAAGCTGACATAATAAACTGTGTTCACCTCGTTCTTTGTTGATTTTACGTTCTGATCTCTCATGTAAAACTGACATATTACACTGTGTTCACCTCGTTCTTGTTGATGTTAAATTCTGGTCTCTCATGTCAAACAACCACATTACACTATGTTCACCTCGTTCTTGTTGATGTTAAATTCTGGTCTCTCATGTCAAACAACCACATTACACTATGTTCACCTCGTTCTTGTTGATGTTAAATTCTGGTCTCTCATGTCAAACAACCACATTACACTATGTTCACCTCGTTCTTGTTGATGTTAAATTCTGGTCTCTCATGTCAAACAACCACATTACACTATGTTCACCTCGTTCTTGTTGATGTTAAATTCTGATCTCTCATGTCAAACAACCACATTACACTATGTTCACCTCGTTCTTGTTGATGTTAAATTCTGGTCTCTCATGTCAAACAACCACATTACACTATGTTCACCATCTCTTGTTGATGTTAAATTCTGATCTCTCATGTCAAACAACCACATTACACTATGTTCACCTCGTTCTTGTTGATGTTAAATTCTGATCTCTCATGTCAAACAACCACATTACACTATGTTCACCTCGTTCTTGTTGATGTTAAATTCTGGTCTCTCATGTCAAACAACCACATTACACTATGTTCAGAGGTAAAGGCATCAAGATGCCTAGAAATGTGAAGCTACTGTAAAGCTGATGATAATAACGGCAGATTACAAAAAAAATGAAAATTGGTATGATAATAACTATATGTAGGTGAGAAACAAATCAAACGGGGAGCGACGTTTCGGCCAAAATGGTCTTCAGCTGGAACAATAAACAACAACATTATATATATATATATATATATATATATATATATAATATATATATCAACATCATTATCATGTGCCATACCGGTTGGCGTAGGCGATCATGACCTTCCACAATCTTCTATCTACAGTGCCAGTGCATCGTATTAGTTCTGTTGGCTGTTTGCCATGCCATGACACCAAGCTATCTAGTATTTTTTTTCTCTTTGTATTCCGCGATCTCTCTTTCCTTGTATTTTGCCTGTTGTAATCAAGAAGTCCAAATTTCCTCTTCTTATGATATGCCCAAAAAATGTTGATTGTTTCTTTCTAATGTTTTTTTAGGAGCTCCCTTTTTGTGTTGGCCTCTTTGAGAACTTCCTCATTGGTCTTTTTAGCTGTCCAGGGAACTTTCAACATTCTTCTGAGAAATTCCATCTCTGTGGTCTCTAACCGTCTTTTCATTTTTTGATCTTGCATAGAGTAGCTTGATGGCGATCGGGTGTCACCTGTAGCATATGACGCTCCCTACCGGACGAGGTGGCTGTGGAGTCCCCATTTTCTGTAGATATTAAGTTGTGTTTTGACATGATTATTCTATGCAATATAAGAAGGTAGTTTGCCATTCCTTTCCTTCTTGGCAGTGACTGTACCAGTCAGAGATCACAGCCATTGTCTCTATACATGAGATCCTCTGCCTGCCATCACAGAGTGGGGACCATGACCGTCACTACATGTCGGCTGCTCCCACAACACCATCCACCGCCTACTCCAATGGCTTCACTTAAACCTGACATGGGGGGGGGGGGGGGGGGGGGGGGGTGGGAATTATGGGCACAACTGGAAATGTAGAAACATGGACACAAATGGTAATGTTGAAACATGGACACAAATAGTAATGTAGAAACATGGACACAAATAGTAATGTAGAAACATGGACACAAATAGTAATGTAGAAACATGAACACAAATAGTAATGTAGAAACATGAGCACAACTAGAAATGTAGAAACATGGACACAAATGGTAATGTTGAAACATGGACAACAAATAGAAATGTAGAAACATGGACAACAACTAGAAATGTAGAAACATAGGTACAACTATAAATGTAGAAACATGGACAACAAATAGAAATGTAGAAACATGGACAACAAATAGAAATGTAGAAACGTAGGTACAACTATAAATGTAGAAACATGGACAACAAATAGAAATGTAGAAACATGGACAACAAATAGAAATGTAGAAACGTAGGTACAACTATAAATGTAGAAACATGGACAACAAATAGAAATGTAGAAACATGGACAACAAATAGAAATGTAGAAACATGGACAACAAATAGAAATGTAGAAACATGGACAACAAATAGAAATGTAGAAACATGGACACAAATAGAAATGTAGAAACATGGACAACAAATAGAAATGTAGAAACGTAGGTACAACTATAAATGTAGAAACATAGGTACAACTATAAATGTAGAAACGTAGGTACAACTATAAATGTAGAAACGTAGGTACAACTAGAAATTTAGAAACATAGGTACAACTATAAATGTAGAAACGTTGGTACAACTATAAATGTAGAAACATAGGTACAACTATAAATGTAGAAACGTAGGTACAACTATAAATGTAGAAACATGGACAACAACTAGAAATGTAGAAACATAGGTACAACTAGAAATGTAGAAACATGGACAACAACTATAAATGTAGAAACGTAGGTACAACTATAAATGTAGAAATTTTGACGTCAAATCAAAATGTAGAAACAGGGCACAAGAAAGAAAGACAGAAATATAGAAAATAAATAGAAATGTAGAAACACAGGAAAATACATTCATTGAGTGCCATCACTGCATGAAGGTTGGCTACCATGGAGTGTCATTTCACTCTGTCTCTTGCTTTGATGGTGCAGATTGTCATAGGCTGATTTGTCCATCTTTTGATGCTACACGTCCATGTTAGTCTTGGTCTGCCTCTGTCTCTATTACCTGTATTTTCCCTTCCAATATTACTTGTAGTAGGCTGTTGTGTCTTTTATCATGCCCCAAAAGTTGCATTCGTCTTGTTTGAATTGTGTTTAGTAGTCCTCTTTTAATTGTTGGTTGTTTTAAGACTTCATCATTTGTTTTCCTTTCTTTCCATATAATTCTACTATTCTTCTATATATCCACATTTCAGAGGCTTCAATTCTCTGTTCTGTTTTCTTGTCCATGTTTCTGCACCATATAGGAATATTGAGAAGATGTAACATTTTGCTATTCTTAGTTTTAGCCCTGGTGTTATTTGTTTTGATGTTAGTATGTTCTTCATGACATTAAAATTACTTTTTGCCATTCCTATTCTTTTGTTTATTTCAGTTGTACATTTTCCATCATTGGTTATAGTATGTCCAAGGTAGTTGTAGTTCTGAACTGTCTCCAGGTCTATTCCTTCAACTTAGATATCCACTTGTAGGTTTTGAGTATTTCCTTTGTTTATGATCATAGTTTTAGTCTTTTTGATATTCATATCTAATCCATATTTTTTGCTTGTCATGTTTATTTCATTAAGTAATTGTTGTAGGTCTTTAGGATTTTCTGCTAGTAATACATATTTTATTATTGCTGTTTGCTCCCAGTACAAATTACATATCAGTCTTATGTCTGTCATCCAGATTTATATCTTTTAGGCAGTTTATAATTTGATTATGGTGTATTCTATCAAAAGCTTTGGTGTAGTCTATGAAGCAGGCATATATTGGTTTGTTTACTTCTATGTACTTTTCAATCAATGTCCTCATGCTGAATTTGGCTTCTTTTGTCCCACTGTTTTTCCTGAATCCAAATTACTGCTTCTCTAATTCAGTTTTAATTTTATTATGAATCATTCTCTGTATAACTTTTAGTAAATATTTTATATTTATTAATATTATTATGATAATATATTATAAGGTCCCATGATTTTGCACATAACATGAAATTGTTACAGAAAATTAATCAAACAAAACAAAAGCATATTTAAAAAGACATGCATATAATAAGGAAAAGAAAATAATTACAATCTAGATATGTGGAAAATGATTGTTTGACATACATAAATGTTTACAGACAATTTGAAAGAAAAATAGATTCCTTTATACATTTTTTTTGGTTTCTTTGTTTTCAAATAATGGACACACCTTTAACAACTAATTCAATACACATAATTAAGACCTTTCTCCAGTGAGTCTACTTTTGTATGTTTCAACAACATAATAATAAGCAAATACTTCATCACACACATCACATTAAATAGGCTTGTGTTCTGGATGAAATGTTTTGTGAATATGTAGGTCTATTCTTGCATAGGTTCTCTTGTGAGCATTTAGATATACTCTGGGTAAAACATGCCCCACACAAAAACCACATTTGTGGGATGTCTTTCCTGTATGGGTTCTCTTGTGAGCATTTAGATATACTCTGGCTAAAACATGCCCCACACAAACATCACATTTGTGGGATTTCTCTACTGCATGGGTTCTCTTGTGAGCATTTAGATATACTCTGGGTAAAACATGCCCCACACAAACACCACATTTGTGGGATTTCTCTCCTGCATGGGTTCTCTTGTGGAGAAAAGCAATGACATCAAATATTAAATAATATACGGGGCTGCGAGAACAGCTGCAGATAACATGCAAGATAAAAAAATTGTACTGTTGGTCTAGCAATTGAATATCATTTTTTTAAAAGTGTATTCTCTTGTGTGCTTTTAGTATCCTCTCAATAACAAAAACAATTTATACCACACACATAACATTTGAAAGGTTTATATCCAGTATGTGTTCTGTAAGTAAAAATTGCACCACACACATAACATTTGAAAGGCTTATATCCAGTATGTGTTCTGTAAGTAAAACTTACACCACACACATAACATTTGAAAGGCTTATATCCAGTATGTGTTCTGTAAGTAAAAATTGCACCACACACATTATAAGTGTTAATGTTTTTTCATGTATGTTTTCTCTTGTGATTTATTAGATTGGCACTGTGAATAAAACTTCACATTTGTAAAGCGTCTCTCCTGTATGTTTTCTCTTGTGCACTGTTGGTCTGTCACTTTGAGTAAAACTCATACCACATTTGTAAGGCTTCTCTCTTATATGCATTAACTTGTGCATTGTTAGACTTCTACTTTGAGTAAAACTTACACCACACACATCACATTTGTAAGACTTCACTCCTATATGTATTAACTTGTGCATTGTTAGATGACTACTTCCAGCAAAACTTACACCACACACATCACATTTGTAAGGCTTCTCTCCTGTATGTTTTCTCTTATGCCTTGTTAGACTCCGACTTTCAATAAAACTTACACCACACACATCACATTTGTAAGGCTTCTCTCCTGTATGTTTTCTCTTATGCCTTGTTAGACTCCGACTTTCAATAAAACTTACACCACACACATCACATTTGAAAGGCTTCTCTCCTGTATGTCTTCTCTTGTGTACTGTTAGACTGCGATTTTCAGCAAAACTTACACCACACAATTCACATTTGTAAGGCTTCACTCATGTATGCTTTTTCTTGTGCCTTGTTAGATTGCCACTTTCAGTAAAACTTACACCACACACATCACATTTGTAAGGCTTCTCTCCTGTATGTTTTCTCTTGTGTTTCCCTAGACTGTCAATTCTAGTAAAACTTACACCACACACATCACATTTGTAAGGCTTCTCTCCTGTATGTTTTCTTTTGTGCACTGTTAGAGTGCCACTAAGAGTAAAACTTACACCACACACATCACATTTATAAGGCTTCTCTCCTGTATGTTTTCTCTCATGCATTATGAGATGGCAACTTTGAGTAAAACTTACACCACACACATCACATTTGTAAGGCTTCTCTCCTGTATGTTTTCTTTTGTGCACTGTTAAACTGCCACTATGAGTAAAACTTACACCACACACATCACATTTGTAAGGATTCTCTCCTGTATGTTTTCTCTTGTGTACTGTTAGACTGTGATTTTCAGTAAAACTTACACCACACACATCACATTTGTAAGGCTTTTCTCCTGTATGTTTTCTTTTGTGCACTGTTAGACTGCCACTATGAGTAAAACTTACACCACACACATCACATTTGTAAGGCTTCTCTCCTGTATGTTTTCTTTTGTGCACTGTTAGATTGCAACTCTGAGTAAAACTTACACCACACACATCACATTTGAAAGGCTTCTCTCCTGTATGTTTTCTCTTGTGTACTGTTAGATTTCGATTTTCAGTAAAACTTACACCACACACATCACATTTGTAAGACTTCTCTCCTGTATGTTTTCTCTTATGTATCACTAGACTGTCATTTCTAGTAAAACTTACACCACACACATCACATTTGTAAGGCTTCTCTCCTGTATGTTTTCTTTTGTGCACTGTTAGACTGCCACTGCGAGTAAAACTAACACCACACACATCACATTTGTAAGGCTTCTCTCCTGTATGTTTTCTCTTGCATGTTCTCAGTTCTGTATCTTGATAATCATCACAACGAGTCAAATAAACTTGACACTGAAACACCTTCTCTTTCCCTATCACTTGCCTAGGATTACTGTTATTTACCACCTGGAGATTAGTATCTTGACTGCAGCATCACCTTGACCTGCCTGAGAAGAAGCAGAGATTAAAATATAAAAATAAATCATCAATTTAAATGTTGAAGTGGGATGTAACTCTTATAGTCTAAAATATTGTCTTTGTTTATTTTGAAGCTTTGAATTGTGGGAATAAAACTATAACATTTGTTTGTGACAATCTAAATGAGTGACTGACCCTGTTGTGTGTGCAAATAGTAACATCAATATCTTAATATCAATAGATGACTACAAGTGTTGTTAGCTGTAATTGTGTACTTTACCTCAGCATTATCAATATAGACAAAAGGTCCATGCTCAGGGCAACTTCCTTCAAATTTCTGCTGACATTTCTCACAATCTGAACAAAGAAATGGATTATCAATGCAGTGGTTTTAACATACAGACTGACAAAGTTGGCAGTGTGAAATGAGATACAAAGTGGAAATAATTGTCAACATGAACTGACCAAGTAAAAACAGACATAACTCAAGTTGTCAGATAAAACTTACATAGAAAACTGTCATTGTCAGGACAAGAAAGAGATGGAGAATTAGTCTGTTCCATCTTAATAACAGTGGACACATCACTTTCTTCCTCTCTGTTTTCTTCCATCTTTACTGTCTGACCCTGGAAATATTATTTTGTACATTTAGAACACATCACAAGTAAAATAAAATAGAATTATGGGAGCACATAAACATATACAGCTGGGTAAATCAGACATCAATGGTAAGGTCCTGGCAATGTTAATGGATTAATAAAAAGCAGAACTGCAATTAAAAGTATGACAATTAACACATTTGATATCCAAGGAAAAGATGAATAAATTGTGGAAGAAATGGAGTTAAACAATAGAAGAAATAGCAAATATCAGACTCATGAGTAAAAAGTGCAAAAAGTAACAGACAATGTTTGTCTGTCTATCGACCTTTCAAGCCATAGCCGTCCCATAAGGCATAGACCCAGATCTTCTTTTGTACCTTTTTAGCTCCCAGTGGAGCATAGGTCTTCAACAAACACTTTCCAAGTCGTTCTGTTTTTTTGCCATTCTTTTAAGTTCATTCTAAGTTTTCCCTATCCTTCATCTCTGCTTCTATCTGTCTTCTCCAAGAATTCTTTGTCTTTTCCCCTGGGATTCCAAAAAAGGGCCTGTTGTGTAATACTCTCAGTTGGCTTCCGTAGTGTGTGTCCTATCCAGCGCCATCGTCTTCACTGTATCTCTTTATCCACTGGTATTTGACTGGTACATTTCCATATTGAGTTATTTGCGGGTCATCATTGTTGCACTCCAAACATGTCCATAGGTGCTCAGATCCCCTCCTCAGCAATTCCCTCAGTGTCCAGCAACTGATGACTCAAGTTCTATGTTGGTTGATAAGTCTTCTTATACAGCCACTAAGTTTCTCATTTCTAGCTGTGCCCATCTTAACTCCCATTTCCATCATCCGAAGAAGTGATGTGGATCTGTATTTGTCGAAGTCATGTGCTCTTCCCACATCTCGGAGGGCATTGATGATGTCCGTCCGATCCATTAGTTGCCCATCCTCAACGACAGCGCAGCTAGCCAACCTGTCTGCTCTTTCATTACCCTGTACTCCCGCATGTCCAGGGACATAGACAAAGGTGACCGTACGTATTTTTTATTTCTGCAACGACTCTACCCATTGCATGCGTACAGAGCCCGCCTCCACTTTTTTTATCATGCTCATCGAATTGCTCAGTATACATGCGTGGGTGTAGTCTTGTGACTCTAATCATTTGAATGCCTTGGTCACTGCCATCGCCTCCATTGTCATGCTACTCGTGGTCATGACGTATGCACCACTGTCTTCCTTGACTATTCTGCCTGCCGAGCATGCTGTAAATGCCCATGCACTTCTTTGGTGTCGTCTTACAGATCCGTCTGTATAGATGACTGCATCTTTCTCATCGGTGTTATCGCAGATGAGACCGTTGACCTCAGCATTAACAACGACAGGGTTCTGTTCCCTACTTTTCCTGTCGAGTGTGACAATACATGAGAAAGTCCCCTTGAATGACGTAGGCACTGGTATCCACCCCTCACCAACGCTGATATTGGTAAGCCCACAGACCTGTTTGATGACATCTTCTGCTCGGTCCACCCATGATTTGTCTCTTTTTAGCTTGGCACCTTTCTCTGTGTTGAGCACGTGGTGCAATGGATGTTCTGTATCTGTACTAATCTTAAGGTATGTTCGTGCCCTCCAGATCTTGATTCTGTCATCCATGGTTGGAAAGTCAAGAAGATACCTCATTGCTACACAGGGAGTGTCCCTCATACATCCCAGGATAATGCGCATGGCCTCATTTTGTATTTTCTCCAGCCTATCAATTTGAGTCATACTGACAGTGAGAATTGCCAATGCATACTCGAATGGTGCGAGTACTAATCCCTGGAACAGAAGAGTAAGTAGCCTCTGCTCGATGTCGGCAGCTGCCATGACCTTCAAGGCAGCTAATCCTTTACGGGATTTTGTTATCACATGGTCGACGTGGTCCCGAAAACACAGGCTGCGATCAAACTTAACTCCGAGGTATGTCATCAACTTGTCCCTGGTCACCTCATCAGCTCCCATTCGTACTATCGGTGTGGTCGTATTAACGATATGATTGTTAAGGGAGAACCATGAAACTGATGCTTTATTAGGATTAACCAAGGCACCTGAAACCCCACACCAGGAAGAAATGCGATCGAGTTCGTCTTGCATTGTGGAGGTGATTCCCCGTCTGTCTCTTCCCTGTCGATATACCAGAATATCATCAGCAAAAGTCATAGTTCTTCCACTCCCATCCAGCTGTTGTTCCGTGATCGTTATTGTGTACACGTTAAATAGAACTGGTGACCCTTGTGGCAGCCCTGGGCAAATGGATGTTGGCTCGGAAGTGCCACGGCGATCCATCTAATGAGGAAGGGGTTCACCACCAGTTTGAGGAGCATATGCATGAGATATTCAAATGGTACCCTGTTGTATGCATCCTCCAGATCTATAGCAGCAGCACATGTCTCCTCTCGTCTGTGGAAGCCTTCGAAGGCGTCATCGGCAAATACTGCCGCATTGAGCCATGTCTCTTTGTTATATCTATAACCTCCAAGTGTGGGTGGGAATACGAGTTTCTGTTCAAGGTGACAGGTGAGGACATGGGCAACTATTTTCTCCAGCAGCTTGCCCGCAGTGTTCTGCATTGTGATGATTCTGTAGGCACTGATCTGAGAATGGTCCTTGTTTGGCTTCGGTAGCGGTAGTAAGTAGCTGAGTAGCCACTCCTCCTTAATCTGGCCACTCCGAATACTGGCATTAAACTCATTGGCCAGTTTTGTCAAGTTGTCATCAGCTAAATTGCCTATGTCATCGTACCAAACACCATCTGGATCAGGAGCAGTGTTGTGTGACCCTTTAAGTGTCGTGCGAATGGTATCGGTTGTGATTGTGAGATCTTCTTCCAGCCCTACATCCTTACACAATTTTGACAGCGATCCCTGTATCCTCATTCTTACAGCCTCATTTCTTTGGTCCGTCTGCTCAATGTAGCGGGCAAGCAGGGCCTTCCCTTTGCTCTCATCAGATTTGTGCCATATATCCGGCCTGTGCTCTGGAATTCTTGTGTGCCTCTGTGTCATGGTGTGCCATTCATGCACTGATGAAGGCGCCAGAATGTGGCGAGCTATTTTCTGAGCACACTTTTTTACAGAAGTCATCCCATTTGGCATCCTTAGCCTGCTTAGCGCATAGTTTAAAGTGCTGCATTTCGATAATTCTATGTTATTGATTTTGTCCTGCCATTTCCATCCTTTTATTCTGCGTAAGCATCCATTAATGAAAGTCTGTATCTTCGTGATTGTCAATTTTGTTGTTCTCCATGTTTCACAGCCATGTAATAGGACCGACTTAATATTTGAGTTGAAAATTTTTACTTTTGTAGTTAACCTAATTTCTTTGGATTTCCATATGTTTCCCAGTGCAATGAAAGCTCCTCTTGCTTTTGATATCTGTATTTTGGTATCATTTTCTGTTCCTCCCTCTTTATCTATATTACTGCCCGGATATATGTAAGATTGTACGTCTTGTAGAGGTATTTCTCCTAGTTTTACTTGGTTATTGTCAACTGTATTAATTCTCATAATGTTGGTCTTATCTCTATTAATCTTCAGTCCTAGCTGTTGTGATCTCTCATAAGTAGGGCTCGGATTTTATGACCTAAAAATCCTGAAATATGACATGCAAATATGACCTAAAATATGCTAAATATGCCGAAATATGACCATAAGGTTTTTCTCATTTATGAACCAAAAAAAAAAAACGCAAATTATTATTGTTTGCATGTTTTACGCATTACATAGTAGTCATAGTACCTACATAGTAGTAATACTTAACAAAGCATGTATAAAAACACTCACCACATTTATTCCTCAGTTTTCATTGTTTGTACAATTGCAACCAACAACAACATACATTTTTAGAGTTTCAAATTTGAACGATCGTCGATTGTCACTGAGAATTGTTTTATATTTTGAAAAACTTCGTTCTACATCACATGATGTCACAGGGGCAAATCTAAATAATGTCAGATCATTTGCTGAAAGTTCAGGTTCATCCTCTTGAAATGTTGCATGTTTACCACTAAGTATGTCTGCAATTTTGCACAATGAGAAATAACCAGAATTTCTATGAAGAACACTTTCTAATTTTACTTTAATCCTGTTGCTTACTTCACCACGTGATCCATTTATTTCTATCCATTTATTTCTGTTTGAATTTGTTTCACAATATCTAATGCATCATAAAGTGCAGTCCCTTCGCTTTCCAGACGTTTTATTGCTTTTGAAATTGCAGAAAAGTTTGACTTTATATAAGTCAGATTTTGTGATAGTCTGGTAGAAAATAAGCTTTGCACTGCTTGTATTGATGTTGCGTCGTCTTTGTCTAGGGCATTAAATATTTTATCCAGTGTTGAATAGTTTTCACAGTAATACTCTACAACGTCCAGCCATGTACCCCAACGTGTAAGGATAGGTTGTGGAGGAAGTGGTAGTTTGAGGAGCTTCTTCTTTGAATTTTTGTACTCGAAGAGGAGCCTTGATGAATATTTTTTTCCCATTTGAAATAAGCTTGTCCACATCAGGAAAATTACCTCGAACTTCCTCAGCTACTCGATGCAGTGCATGAGCAAGGCAAGTAATATGGATCAATTTCGGGTAGAGAATTTGAAGTCCTTTAGCAGCCTTTTTCATATAGGGAGCAGCATCTGTTATTAATAGAAGGATATTATTTCTTTCTATTCCATTTGGCCACAACAGCTTCATGGAATTATCAAATAGAACAGCTATGGAGGTATGATTTGTTCTTTCAAGAACTTCACAGTTAAGGACAAATTTTTCTCCTGGTTGATCTCCTTTTAAAGTTCCAACTATAACATTTGCGACAAACCTGCCATCTACATCAGTAGTCTCGTCTAAGGAAACCCATATCTTGTTATCTGCAATAGAATTTCTAATTTTATTTAACATGTCCTCATAACATTTGGAGAGATAATTTTTCCTTAAAGTAGATTCATCTGGGATAGGATGGCTAGTGTATTTCTCCAGAAATTGTCGGAAATATTGATTTTGCAATTTATTTAAAGGGATATTTGATGAAACCATCATATGACACAAATCTTTATAAAAACGGTCTCTGTGTTTCCCGAAGAAGAAGAGGAAGTAGCAGAACATTTTTCAAGTAATAAACTTTGTCTTCCTTCCATTTCAGAAAGTCTACTTAAACATTTCATATGTTTAGAAGTATTGCAATGTTGTTGCACATTAAACCGTTTTCCAGCTGTAACCTTGACCTCACACAGTGTACAGTACAATATTTCTCCATCGGTACTAAATACTTTTGAACCAAATTCCTGCACAAATTTACGCAACTTTGCACCATTAGAATTAGACACTTTAGGCATTGTAAAGCAAAGTTATTCAGTGAATCAACCATAAACAATATAACTATTATATAACTATGAGCTAGAGCACAAAATCAAGTAGTCAGTCACTGTTGCAAATGGCAAATTAATAATTGTAACATACAAATGGGCGCCAAACGGTTTAAATTGAAACTGGAAGATTTAACAAATCCAGGAATATTCGCTCCTGACGTTGAAACATTTGAAATTGTTTCCTACAATTTACTTTCGAAACAAAACCCAGAAAATTCTTTTGAAGTATTGAGCGGATGTCACTCCCTTTTTTATTCTCAGATGCCGACTGACATCAAAGAGTTCACTGATGTCTTCCCCTCCCTTCAGTCGCATGAAAGACACACATGCATATTCACTAATACACACATTCAGAAATATAGCCAATCCTCACAATTTGTCTCTAAACATAGTTTAAGATGTGCTAACATTGATAAGCAAACGGAATACACCAGAAAGTTGAGTACACCAGAAAATATGCAAAATATGACCAAAATATGACCTAAATCTCCAATTTCAGGCAAAATATGACCTCATCAAAATTATGGTCAAAATATGCATTTATATGACAAATAAAAACAGCTTAAAATTGTTCAGAAATGCTTGAAACATGTAGAAATTAACTTAAAACTGAAAATATGTTTCAGGAAAAAAATATGACATTTCATGAAAATCCTACCCCTACTCATAAGTATGCTCATTTTATCCTGCATCTGTTTATGGCTGTGTGATAGGAGAGCTATATCATCAGCAAAGTCTAAATCATCAAGTTGTTTGGTCAGTGACCACTAGATCCTATTTCTGTTGTTTTGAGTTATTTTCATAATCCAATCTATGGCCAGTAGAAAGAGAAATGGAGACAGAAGGCATCCCTGCCTTACTCCTGTTCTTATTTCAAATGCTTCTGTAAGCTGTCGTTCATGCACCACACTACATTTTGTTCCTTCATACATTGTTTTTATCAGGTTAATAAACTTTATGGGGATTCTGTAATGACTCAGCAACTTCCAAAGCATTCTTCTGTCTAAACTATCAAATGCCTTTTCGTAATCTATGAATCCAATATAAAGTGGGGATTTTAGTTCTAAACTTTGTTCAACTATTATACGTAGAGTAGTTATTTGATCAGCACATGATCTGTTCTTCCTAAAACCTGCTTGTTCATCTCTCGTTCGAATCTGTGTCGTCTATTAATCACGTAAAGCTTCTAACATACCATTTTTTAATTTTTTTCAATTTTTCTTTGTTCATCTCTCAAGTGTTTCTCTATAGCCTCCCTTAGTTTCTCTAGAATTATTCTGCCTAATATTTTTACTGGCACTGATAGTAGCATAATTCCCCTATTATTTGGGCACTCCTGTAAACTTCCTTTCTTTGGTAGTTTGATCATATAACCTTCTTTCCAGTCTTTAGGTATTTCTTCCCTCTCCCAAAGTTTATCTAATAAATTATGTTACATCTTGGTAGATGTGTTAATATCTGCTTTGATGGCTTCCGAAGGAATTTCATCTGGTCCTGTGGCTTTACCATTTTTTAATAGTTTGATGGCTTTCATTATTTCTTCTTTGCTTGGTTTTCCACAGTTAACATGTAACTCTTCTTCTGCTGGTAGCATATCTGGAGGATTATTTGAGCTGGGTCTGTTCAAAAGTTCCTCAAAATGCTCTTTCCATCTCTCCATTTGTTCCCTTATATTACTAAGCAGATTTCCTTCCTTTGATTTAATAAAGGCATTGATCTGTTTGTATTTTCCACTTAATTTCAATGTACTGTTAGTTCTTTCATATTCCCTTTATTTGCTGCTTCTTCTGCCTCTTTAGCTAGTTCATCTATATATTTCCTCTTATCCCTTTTAATGCATCTTCTCACTTCTTTGTTCACCTCTGTGTAAGCGTCCTGTGTCTTGCCTTTATTTATGTCTGCTTTCATGTTCTTTCTTTCTTTCTTGAATTTTATCCAAGGTCTCTGCTGTCATCCATACCTTATTCTGGCGTTCTCTTTTCCCCAGTGTTTCTTCGCATGTCTCTTACCGTATATCTTTTACCTGTTTCCAATGATCTTCTATATTTATTGTATTTTCTAGTTGTTGGAGGACTTTGTATTTGTTTTAAATAGTGACTGCCAATTTATCTTTAATTCCTTGTTCTTTAACTCCTTCAGCCCTAATGCACCGTTTTGCGCCGTTTTAGTGTGTTCCGTTAAAACTGGCTCGGAACGCATAGTTTTTGAATTAAGCCGGTTATAAGAACTCTTCTGTGTGAAAGAATAGTAAATTTACTATCATTTCCGTCAAAGAACCACGCTTGGAGCTTGTTATTATATTTAGAAATCTTTGTTTGAAAATCGGTGAAAAAAATTGTGATCGATGGCTTTTTCAACTTCATTTCCGGTTCATCTTCCAGTCTCCAAGATGATATTGTGGAATTAGATAATGATTTCCACGAAGATATGCTGAGAGTGACTTAGAAAATGTTTGCCGTGTCAGTTTAGTAGTGATAGTGAAAGTGATTCTAGTGATGGACATCATGGCGATAATGTAGAAAATATAGGTCTAGTGGGCGTGGATGTTGATGGTTGGAGCGATGTAATTTCTTCTGTCAAAGTCGAGGATTTCCTTGGTGTACCAGGGCCTATGCACAATCTTGATGCAGGTGCGAGCCCATATGATTATTTTAGTTTGATTATTGAAGAATCTTTCTATCAGTTTGCTGCTGATCAGACTAATTTGTATGCAACTCAGCGTGCTGAGCGGACTGGGAAAGAAGATCAATACTGGAGCCCAGTTTCTGCTGCTGAGATAAAACTTTTTTTGCATATTTACATTGTTATGGGCATTCACACCTTGCCTGAATACACTATGTATTGGAGTACTGATGATCGTCTTGGTGTGCCAGGGGTGTCTAGTTGTATGGGAAAATCAAGATTTGAGAAGATTTCTCAATATTTTCACCTAAATGATGCCAGTAAACAGCAGCCAAAGGGTCATGTAGGCTATGACCCCCTATATAAAGTTAGACCATTATTGGATATGGTCAGAAAGAATATAGCATCTATTTATTCCCCTGGCAAAACATCAGTATTGATGAAGCAATGATTGCTTACAATGGTCGCCTATCTTTCAAACAATACATCAAAGGTAAGCCGAATCCCTGGGGCATCAAAGTTTGGTGTATAGCAGATTCATCAACGGGATACTTACTTGATTTTGATGTTTATGTTGGCAAAGTAGCTGAACCAATGCCCCATGGTTCAGGGCATTATGTCGTGACAAAGTTAGGCAGACAATTTTTTGGTAAATACCATCACTTTTACTTGACAATTATTTCTCATCGCTCCAACTTACCAAAGATTTGCTCGTTGAGAGAACATATTCATGTGGAACGATGAGAGCAAACCGCAAAGGCTGGCCAGCTGCCTTCAAGCCCAAAGCCACTAAAAAGTTGAAAAGGGGGGATGTGCAGTTCAAGCAGCAGGGAAATGTTGTGGCTATGGTATGGAAGGATAAGAAAGTTGTCAGTTTGATCAGCTCTAACACTACGTCAGGAATGACACAGGTCTCAAGACGTACCGCAGGTGGCCGAGAGGACGTTCAGATACCAACTCCAGTGTCTGTCTATAACCAGTTCATGGGTGGAGTGGATAGGTTTGACCAGCTTACTTCCTACTACCCTGTTGGAAGGAAGTCTGTAAAATGGTGGAGGTATCTGTTTCGTTTCCTTGTGCAAACAGCGATTGTCAATTCATGGATAGTGTATTCTTGCTCTCATCGCCCACACCCTAAGTCAAAGGATAGTTCCCAGTTATCCTTTAGACTCAGTTTGAGTTCAGATCTCCTGAAGGGCAATATTTGTAGGAAAAGGAAGTCATCCCAGCAGCCCTTGACTTCAGGTGTGGGTACAAGTAGTCTCAATGAGCATAGGATGATTCGGATGCATGGCCTAAAAAAAAGTGTGTTATTTTTGTGCGAAGTCGGGTCATTCTGGCAAACGACCACATGCGACTGTTTTTGGCTGCAGTCTGTGTCAAATTCATCTGGGAAAGGGGACTGCTTTGCCAAGTATCATGCGGAATTGAACCTGTGATGTCCGGTGAGTAAATATTTTTTTATTTAGCATGTATATGCTTTTTTTTCACACAACTTTTGTGATTTCTCCAACAAATTTTTTTTTTTTTTTTGTTCGACTGATTTTATTTCTTAACTGTAAACAAACGAATGATCGCATTGTGATAAGTCTTGGTTTTTATTAAATTGCGTTCAATTCTCCTTTTAAGTTATAATTATTAATTTTTAAGTGTAGCCGTTATTTTACAAACGCGTTTTAAAGTCGACATGTCACATTTTTTGGTGGAGTTATTTCCCTTTTCTTAAGATCCATAGAGTTAAGAAAACCTACATTGAAATACTTTCTACCCTTATTCGTTGAGTATATCTTTTTAGTTTAATTTTAAGTTTTGGCTATCAGAAGATGATGATCCGAAGCTACATCTGCCCTCTATATACTTTCACATCCTGTAAGGATGACTTAAACTTTTTATTATTACATACGTGATCAATTTGATTTTTCGTTCTATGATCTGGAGACACCCATTTAGCTTTGTGTATTTTCCAAAGACCCAATACCAATAGACCCAGATACTCTCTCTTATCTAATTTTATTTTTCTAGCAGTTTTCAAACTTTTTGAACAGGATCTTTTATAAAATCTCGCCATTTGTCTCTGTTCTGTGTGAGCAACTCTCATTGAGGGAGCCGATTCCTATTGCTCTTGCCTCTCTGATCAATGTTCTTCTCAGTGTCTCTCTGGGTCTTTCTCTTTTCCTCTTACCTGTTGTTTCCCACATGAGGGCTTGCTTTGTTATTCAGTTATTATCTCTCCTCATCACATGTCTAACATTTGACTATCATCTTTTCTTGATTACTGAAGATATAGAAACAAAGTTAAATGCATTCGAAAATAAATGTATAAGGAAAATACTTGGTATAGCATGGAATGAATTCAAAACAAACGAGGAAATTGGAGAAATCACCAGTCAAACAATAAATAGATAGATTCAACTCACTTCATTATCTGGCTCTTGTTTTATATTGCAAACTGGAATGTAACTCTTTGTATCCATATTTTTGACTGTCAAAGAGAAATGGTGGATGTTTAATATTCAGTAAATTGGAGTTAAAGTGAGATATATACTAATACTGGAATAGTGTCATAATAAAGTTAATGAGAGATGATAATACTAATACTGGAATATTGTCATAATAAAGTTAATGAGAGATGATAATACTAATACTGGAATAGTGTCATAATAAAGTTAATGAGAGATGATAATACTAATACTGGAATAATGTCATAATAAAGTTAATGAGAGATAATAATACTAATACTGGAATATTGTCATAATAAAGTTAATGAGAGATGATAATACTAATACTGGAATAGTGACATAATAAAGTTAATGAGAGATGATAATACTAATACTGGAATAGTGTCATAATAAAGTTAATGAGGGATGATAATACTAATACTGGAATATTGTCATAATAAAGTTATGTGAGATGATAATACTAATACTGGAATAGTGTCATAATAAAGTTATGTGAGATGATAATACTAATACTGGAATAGTGTCATAATAAAGTTAATGAGAGATGATAATACTAATACTGGAATAGTGTCATAATAAAGTTAACGAGAGATGATAATACTAATACTGGAATAGTGCCATAATAAAGTTAACGAGAGATGATAATACTAATACTGGAATAGTGTCATAATAAAGTTAACGAGAGATGATAATACTAATACTGGAATAGTGACATAATAAAGTTAATGAGAGATGATAATACTAATACTGGAATAGTGTCATAATAAAGTTAATGAGAGATGATAATACTTATACTGGAATAGTGTCATAATAAAGTTAAATGGAGATGATAATACTAATAGGGACTTCCGTTTCCAAGATGGCGGAACTGAGTTATGTTCTCTCTATCGCTGCAGAAATTCCGTTGGATTCTTATCAACTTCGGGTTTCCGTCCCAATTTTCTGCATTCCAGTCGAAATGATGTTCTACTTGTTATATCTGCGCCATTGAATTGGCGTTGCACGCACAGCAATGCTCCGTTTTGACAATTCAAGTGTTGTGAATGTGCCTTCCAACGTCTAATGTTGATCTGCGTTTTACGTCACACAAAGTGCTGTTTAGTGACCATTTGATGGAGATGGTTGACGCAAGTTATTTACAAGTTACAACGCATTAATGTGGTGGGCTCCGTCAAGTCAGCGTCTTTGGAAGTTTGTACCATGTTTCGTTCGTTGTAGACTGCATTCAGTAGAGTAATAATGAATACATGGGCGCAGACATTTTGTGCGTGCTACGTCATCATAATGGATCATCGTGTGTCCCAAGACCGACCATGCGCTAATCTTGCGATTTTGCATTTGGTGTGCATCGGGTAATCTGACGACGAACTGTGTTTTGTATGTTCGGAGTTGGAGTTAAACACGATGTCCTAACATCATCAAGCACCACAAATTTACTATGACGATCATCATTTTCAGGAGGACGTGATCTTCCGGGCAATGTGATGGATAGGCAGCAGGAACCATTGAAGGCTATGTCTGCAAAGTGTTCCTTGTTGCAGTTTCCTCATGTTCCAAGTCCGGCTTGTTGCAGGAGCTACTGAGTTAAGTGCTCTGTGCACACTGTGAGCTGTGTGTCTCATCCGTTTTGATCATGTTTCGATACTCCAATTGTGTACGATGAATGATGATATCGTATGACAGGGAACAGTTGGCTGTGTTCACTTTCTGTGCGGTTTCGCCTTATGTCTTTTGGCGTGTGCTGAGACTGCTATGATGGGGACTACAGTTACCTTTCTTGTTTGGAAGATGAGTTATAATTCGGATGATTCCACTGGCACGGGCGGTTGAGCAATTATGGATATTAATTCGCTTGCAGTGATACCGAGGCCTTCCATAACCAATAACCAATACTAATACTGGAATAGTGTCATAATAAAGTTAATGAGAGATGATAATACTAATACTGGAATAGTGACATAATAAAGTTAATGAGAGATGATAATACTAATACTGGAATAGTGACATAATAAAGTTAATGAGAGATGATAATACTAATACTGGAATAGTGACATAATAAAGTTAATGAGAGATGATAATACTAATACTGGAAAAGTGTCATAATAAAGTTAATAAGAGATGATAATACTAATACTGGAATAGTGACATAATAAAGCTAATTAGAGATGATAATACTAATACTGGAATAGTGTCATAATAAAGTTGATGAGAGATGATAATACTAATACTGGAATATGTGAGCCTGTAAATTTGTTGTGGGTGTATGACACACAAAATAAGTGGATTGTCTTTATTTGTTCAAATGTATAACTACCATGGTGTTTATACAAAATATCTCACTGAACTCCTCATCTTGGCCTATAGTTTATATGTTTCTATGCTTTCCTTTCATGAACTTAGTGCACTTATTTATTGACTTCTTAATTTATAACATATGTTTTAGACCCAAGATATCCAGCAACACTTGGGCTGAAAGTTGCCAGGGACTCATAGCTGACCATTTGTATCAGGTTCAGGGAACAACGGTTAGCTGAGATCCTAATCAATCTACTTGAGGTAGGCCCCAAATCTAACCAGTCTGGACAAACAATTTGTGATCTAAGAGGAAAAGCAACCTTGTACCAAAAATGTTGTGCTCAAGTCTGATGTGTAGGGTTGAAAGATCCAAATATCACAGCCTCCTATATGCCACAGCATTTTGTATCCATACCCTGTTCAAATCCTTCTATGTGCGGACAACAAAAAAAGAGCAGTCATTGGACATATGCACATGTCTTATATAACAATACAGACATAAGCTGACATTGACTTATTCTGGAATTGCCTAATTCAAATATTTGTTGTGTTGTTATTGTCATCAGAATAATCTGAAGATATGAGTTATGTCCCTTACAGGATGCGTGTTTTCTAGAAGAGTTTGTGTATAAATGTATGTGTTTAGCATCTTTGCTTGATTCCTGCTTCAGTTTATACATGATTTTTGTTTCAGCTTCGATAGTAGTGATAAACATTGCTAAAGAAAAACAGAAAATCAACATAACTATGGACAGCAAACAATTAAATCAGGTGGATGAATTCTTCTTCTTCTGCGATCATGACTCTATGAGAGTAGGATTCCAGACTCTCACATGAAGGCAGCTGTCTGTTTAAGTGGTGGATGAATGTAAATTACTTGCAAGTCTAGTGACAAATGATAAATCACTATCCATATATCTATTGACCTTTGAGCCATAGCCGGCCCATTGGGCATAGACCCAGATACTCCCTTTATCTAAATTTTTTATTCTAGCCGTTTTCAATCCTTGTAAAGATCTTTAATCAAATCTCACCATTTGTCTCTGTTCTGTGCAAGCAACTCTATCTCAATGAGGAAGCTGATTTCTGATGCTCTTGCCTCTCTCTCATCAATGTTCTTCTCAATGTCTCTCTGGGACTTCCACTTTTCTTCTTATCTGTTGTTTCCCACATGAGGGCTTGCTTTATTATTCGTTTATTATTTCTTCTCATCACATGTCCAACATATGACCATCGGTTATTATCTCTTCTCATCACATGTCCAACATATGACCATCGGTTATTATCTCTTCTCATCACATGTCCAACATATAACCATCAGTTATTATCTCTTCTCATCACATGTCCAACATATGACCATCAGTTATTATCTCTTCTCATCACATGTCCAACTTATGACCATGATCTTTTCTTGATTACTGAAGATATTAGTGGTTGATTGGTAGATAAATCACTACCAGTAGGAAAATGTTTTAAGATATGAGACAAAGTTAGCACTCTACAACACAATCTTCATTGCAATATTGTTCTATCAATGCCTGACCTGGATGCTAAACTTAAGAACAATTACAAAAATAAATGCTGCACAAAGTTTAAAGGTGTTAGTCACAAGATCAGGAGTGAGGAGCAAAGAAAAAGTTGAGATCAATTCCCACTATTGAATAAATAAAGAAACAACAGATAAAATCATGATTTGTGGCCATGTTATCATCATGAGTAACATAGGAAGACAGCTAGGATACATTGTGACAGTGGCAAAACTTACAAGAAGAAGAGAGAGAAGTTGAAAGAAGAGGTAGAATGATAGTTGAAGAGAATGGTTTGGTAGCAAGTCAATAACACAAATTATGAACAACTGTTCAGATAGAAGTGAACATGTCTTACCACAAATGTTGGACATTATAGTGACAGAAAGCACAAATAAAGGACTCAGCCTTAATAGCAAAAAAGATAGAGGTAATGGTAACAACAAAGAAAAGGCATCACCTCAGTGCAAAATAAAGACAAGTGGAACAATATTAAAACAGGTAAATGATTTTAAATATTTGGGAACTTTGTTAACCTCAGACGGAAGATGTACAAAAGTGAGATGTAGAATGGCTCAGGCAAAAGTAGCTTTCCAGAAAATGAGGAAAATACTATGCAATCCATTTTTGACAATAGAAACAAGAAAAGAGTTCTTAAATGTTACGTAGAGCCAGTCTTAACATATGGATGTGAATCATGGACAATAGGACAACAGACAAGAAAATCACTGGAGTCTGTAGAAATGTGGTTTTACAGAAGAATGTTGAGAATACCATGGACAGCTAAGAAGAGTAATGAAGAGGTTCTGAGAGAGATCAAAGCAAAAAGAGAGCTAATTTCCAATATTAGGAAGAAACAATCATCATTTTTTGGCCATGTAATGAGAAAAGAACAACTTGAATATATTGTAACAACTGGAAAATTGAGGAACGAAGAGATAGAGGGAAGCAAAGAGAAAAAATAACAGACAGCTTAAGAGAATGGCTTGGCAGAAGGTCAACAACAGAAATGATAAAGAACTGTCGAGATTGGAAGTTGTGGAGAGACATGATCACCTATGCCAGTAGGCCCGGTACTTGATGATGATGATGAATATGCCTTACCTTTAACCCCGCTACAGGACAAATACAAGCCAGTACAGTGAGGTCTACAAGTACCAGTTTAGTTTGGATGAACTCTTGAGGTGGGTTGGTCTCACACTATTATTGTAACTTGTCATAATAAATCATATCAAATATGGCCATCAACTTTGCTTCTCTTATAGGTGTTCTTTTTAGTGACCATCTCTGAGTCTTCTTTTCCTGCCTAGATGTGTCCCATAGAAAAACCTGTTTTGAAATTTGGTTGTTGTCTCATCTCAGTATAGCAGGGAATGTATAGTAGGGAATGTATAGCAGGGAATGTATAGCAGGGAATGTATAGCAGGGAATGTATAGCAGGGAATGTATAGCAGGGAATGTATAGCAGGGAATGTATAGCAGGGAATGTATAGCAGGGAATGTATGGTAGGGAATGTATGGTAGGGAATGTATGGTAGGGAATGTATAGCAGGGAATGTATAGTAGGGAATGTATAGCAGGGAATGTATAGCAGGGAATGTATAGTAGGGAATGTATGGTAGGGAATGTATGGTAGGGAATGTATAGCAGGAATGTATAGCAGGGAATGTATAGCAGGGAATGTATAGCAGGGAATGTATAGTAGGGAATGTATAGCAGGGAATGTATAGTAGGGAATGTATAGTAGGGAATGTATAGCAGGGAATGTATAGCAGGAATGTATAGCAGGGAATTGCACACCAAGAGATGGGGAAGTCAAAATTAAGCACAAATGTACACAGAAGGAGAAATGACGAAAAATAAAAACTTATGACGTAGGGATAGAGAGACGGTTGTGAGGAGACAACGAAGATAGTCAGTTGGAGATTGGCAGCCGCGGAGTGCAGATGGAAGCAGAGGAAGAGTTAGAGATCTACATCGGTAGAGAGCGGACGATCTATACAAGAGCCAAGGAATGTAAGGATAACAGTGGGATACTAGGATGGGGAAGAGGTCTAAATGGAATCCCCTGGATGGATTAAGATAGAGAAGATAGACACACGAGATCAGAAATTGAGAATATTTAGGATGAACCACGATGACATTAACAAATCCAAATGGATTATTAGCAGTTTTAAAAGCCAGCAAATAGGAATAGGTAGTGTAAGGTGGTACGTTCGATGGGAACGGACCAATATAGGATAGCAGCAACACCAATTTTAGAATAGGATAGAACAATTTAGTATAGAATGAGAGAATGAGTCAGAAATATATGATAATCGTTCTGTATAGATGTTGAAAATGTAACAGACTGCAGAAAGAGAAATAAATAAAAGCTGCCAATCTAAAATCACTAATGTCTTAGGAGTTGATAATTGATTACCATTATGACTGAAGTAGGGGTATTCATCAATTAGGTTTCTCTCCAGCACTAAGAGAACACTCGTGGGTTAACGGTCAAGAGGCTGAGACGAATACAGAGCGTTAGAAGAAAACGCAATCACCGAAGTGGTCATTAAATAGTTGGAGTAAGCAGAATGGTGTATTCGAGACATATGAACATCTTTCACAAAACGGAAGATCAACAGAAGGGTCGCGGCACACATACGTGAAGTAAATTAACGGTCAACGCATAAATAAGAGAATGGAAGGAGACAGACACACAGTGGTCACAAATTTACAGAATAACAGAGGAAGTTGCGCAAATTGAGATTTCACAGAATAAAAGCCTTAACAACAGATTGTTAAGGGAGAAGACCGCTTTCAAATAGTGTCTGAGAAAGGCCCTGTGTCAGTCAGATTAAGGAAGAAGCGCATTACAAAGACAGAAATATAAGAAAAAGACTACTACATCAGCACATGTTGAACATAATCATATGTCCATTTTCTGCTGCTAATTGTAGATTAGATCTTTGGTTGCATTGTCATTTCTCTATATTAGTCTTGGATTCATTTACAAGATGAAGATGATAATTTACAGTTTATGTCCAAACAACAGAAAACCGCCGTCGTAACTTCTTTGTACAATCATGAATCGCCACAACAATAGAAAAAAGAGTTCTCAAATGTTATGTAGAGCCAGTCTTAACATATGATGGATGTGAATCATGGACAATAGGACAACAAACAAGACAACACTGGAGGCTGTAGAAATGTGGTTTTACAGAAGAATGTTAAAAATACCATAGGGACAGCTAAGAAGAGTAGTGAAAATGTTCTGAAAGAGGTCAAAGCAAAAGAGATCTGCTAATTTCCAATATTAGGAAGAAACAATCATCTTTTTTGGCCATGTAATGAGAAGAGAACAGCTGGAATATATTGTAACAACTGGGAAAATTGAGGGACGAAGAGATAGAGGGAAGCAAAGAGAAAAAATACCAGACAGCTTAAGAGAATGGCTTGCAGAAGGTCAACAACATAAATGATAAATAACTGTAGAGATCGAAAGTTGTGGAGAGACATGATCACCTATGCCAGTGAATCAATTCAGAGGAAGAGGTATGTTTACAGCACTCGGAAAAAATCACAAATAATCAACAACAGAAAAAAATATGGACCAAGGCAGGATCGAACCCGTACTCAGTGGCACAGCGCCTCGCCACGAAAAGCCAAACGCTAGGGAACACTGCCACTCAGCTTACTAAAAAATTAGCTTCGTATGCAATGTCTTTTCATGAAGGCTTTCCCATGACTATAGCATAAGGCCGCGATCACAGCTCGGAAAATATTTTTCCTGTTAAGACAAGTATCTCCCGGATAGGGTAGGGCTGAATACTTGCATTGCAGACAAACATTTAGGACGAAACAGCACGAATAGTAGTTTCTTAGTATAGTAATAGTAGTAGAGGCCTTATGCTATAGTCATGGGAAAGCCTTCGCGAAAGGACTTTGCCTACGAAGCTAATTTTTTAGTTAGCTGAGTGGCAGTGTTCCCTAGCGTTTGGCTTTTCGTGGCAAGGCGCTGTGCCACTGAGTACGGGTTCGATCCTGCCTTGGTCCATATTTTTTTCTGTTGTTGATTATTTGTCATTTTTTCCGAGTGCTGTAAACATACCTCTTCCTCTGAATTGATTCGCTGATTATCACCTCGGAAGTTTCCCTCTATAATAATATTCATTTATTATTATTTGTCTCCTCATGCCAGTAGGCCCGGTACTTGATGATGATGTCCCAAATAATTTCAGTTCAGAGCTACGTTCAACGTTTCCTTGCACTTTATTTGGTCGCTCTCGAATCTTTCATTAGAAGATGCCCGGGTTAGGTTTACTGTTTGGAATAGCCCACAAGTATCCATAGACCTTGAAGACAAAATAAATCAAATGCACAACAACTAGAAACAGTTGATATCTCAAACATGTCCGGTCAGTGAGGGCGAGATCACATACAGTCGTAATTAGCCACAATATTATTTTATGTATGGTTACGTAATAATTATTATAAATGTAAATAATATGATTAATAAATATAATAAACAACGAGTATGATACCTGCCTTATTGTTTAACTTTAAAACATATTTCAGCCCCAGCACGGCTCTGCGCGGCCTGTGTGAGGTAACACGGCTGGTGACGGCCGCCAACTGAGCTAAACAGGTGGCCCTAGGCCTAGATGATTCAATAAGGAATCGTTACCACCTTGTGTTCCTATCGACTCAGAGTTCTAGTTTAATTCAAACTGATATTTAACACAACTGCAAGACCACACCTGTCATCAAGGAATGAAATGTTGAATGTTGTAAGTGTAAGTTGTTGAGGTCGAGTCAGACCGTCATGGCGCGTGTGTTGCTGAGATGTTGCCAGGTTGCAATTTGAGAGGAAGATTGGACGAGAAAAATAGACAAAAATGGTTTGGTAAAAGCTTGACGTGATTGATTTGATAGATCATCAATGGTGTGGTAAAAGATTGATTTGATAGATCATCAATGGTTTAGTAAAAGATTGACGTGATTGATTTGATAGATCATCAATGGTTTAGTAAAAGATTGACGTGATTGATTTAATAGATCATCAATGGTATGGTAAAAGCTTGACGTGACTGATTTAATAGATCATCAATGGTATGGTAAAAGCTTGACGTGACTGATTTGATAGATCATCAATGGTATGGTAAAGGCTTGGCGTGATTGATTTGATAGATCATCAATGGTATGGTAAAAGCTTGACGTGATTGATTTGATAGATCATCAATGGTATGGTAAAAGCTTGACGTGATTGATAGAAGACACACATTTAACGAAGTTTCGGCTCCATAGGCCCTCAGTCAGGAACAAACAAACAACACACACACAGATATGTAAGTAATTGAAACTAATCCTACATAGCTAACTTGTAATGAATCATCCAAAAACAAAATAATCGAAACCGATATAAGAAACGAGGAATGTCTTCCCTGTGTCGTGGGCCGTGGCTGGTATGAGAAAGAGAGAGTCGCGGAGGCACGGGCGTGCGCTGTAATTACCCTGCTGGTCGGAGGGTCAAATCCGTGTTACAGGGTTCTAAAAATATATGAGTGGGCGGAACACTGTCAAGGTTACCTCGACTACAAAGATACTGACAATGTCTATAAGTATCTATCTCTCTCTCTCTCCGATCAGAACTCAGTCAGAGAAGGACTCCAAACTCTCACACGAACACAGCTGTCTGTTTAAGCCTTTTAGATCCACTCCGCTTGAATACCTGTTAAAACGTTGCACTGTGTTCTGCGCCAGTGATCCAGTGCATCCGATTTCAGCCAGCATTTTGTTCAGGTTTGCTTTCCTTAGCCTTTGATTGTCCCCAATCTTCCTGCAAGGCAGCAGATTATCTTTTCTGTCGGGGGATTCTGCCCTTAGATGGTCGGCCCTCCCAGGTTTACGAGCACCATCTGCCAAGACACAAGAGGTGACTAACACAGACATGCGACTTGTAATGTGAGGAAACTGCAACAAGGAACACTTTTCATGCACAGCCTCCAACTGTTCCCACCGCCTATCCTCATATACCGGTAATCCACGTCCTCTTGAAATGCTGATCGTCGTAGCACTTGATGATGTTAGGCCATGGTTGATGACTCCAATTCCGAACATATAGACACACACAGTCAGTCGTCAAATTATCCCCGTCGCACATCAAACAGCAGACCGTAAGATTTGCGCACGGTCGGTTTAAGGAACCATTACGATGACTTAACACACAACAATGTCGCCGAACACACAATCTCACTTCCTTTGGATTTATGTCTGATTACTCTGGTGTAAGCAGCCTACGACGAACAAAACACGAAGCAAATTCCCAAAGAGACAAAACTGCGGCTGACGAAGTAGTTTACATTAATGTGTAACATGGAAATAACTTGCGTCATAGAATTCCAACAACGGTCATGAACAGCACAATACATATGAGATGCATCAAATACAATATGAGATAAGTGCAACACCTTTAAGTGGTTCGGTTATGTCCCAGTTTCGGTAACTAGCCACACCACGCTGGAGTCTGGGCAGTCCCGTTGTTGTTGTTTTCTGGTTGGAAATTGGCCACCATCAATGTTTCCAGATCCAACATCCAAACGTTTTAGAGCTGCTACTTTAGTGTTAGAGAAGAATTAAAAAAAAAAAAAAGACAGTTTCAAATCCAAATCTTTAGAAAACTTGTATATTTAAAAAGTCCGCCAAGGTGAGTCTCCAGGAGCCTATTCTTGTGTTCTCCAGCAGGGAAGTTCAAGAATAAGACTTCGGCAGGTTCATCTTTACGACGGACAGAGACAAACAACACAGGCGGCGAACGATCCGTCGTTGATACCGACGATTGCTTCGGATATCAGAGGGACAACAAAAGGTGACTTACAAGGTGCCATGGAGCTGCCCCTACCCCGACACGTGTAGTTGAATTAAAGCCGGCAGTCTGGCTGTCATCCTTCGGTTGCTCAGATCAAGCGCCGAGTGGCAGAGAAACGTCACAGCCCTTATAACAGAAGCACGGACGTTTCCTATAAGTATCTAATGGCCCACACATACTTGTATACACACACAAATGCATGTATATATATATATATATATATATATATATATATGATCTGATAAGAGGAAGATACAGCACAAATAAGGAGATCTGATTAGAGGAAGATACAGCACCCATAGGGAGATCTGATAAGAGGAAGACCAGCACAAACAGGGAGATATGGCACAAATAGGTAGATGCAACACCAACAGGGAGATAGAGTACGAGATAAGACTTAAGGAGAAAATGGTGAATTAAAAGATGAGGAGAAAATGGTGAGTTAAAAGATGAGGAGAAAATGGTGAATTAAGAGATGAGGAACAAAATGGTAAGATATGACTTGAGGGGAAATTAGTGAGATAAGACTTGAGAGGAAGTGAATTATAAATGAGGAGGAAAGTTGTAAGATATGAGATGAGGGGAATGGTGAGATAAGAATTGGGGAATGTTGTGAGTGATGTGGAAATGAGAGAAAGAAGAAGTGTGTTGGAGAGAAAGAATAGTGGTCAGAAGTATAGTGTTTATTTACTTTCTCAAATGTAATCATTTTATTTGTACTTAATCTCGTCAGTATCATATTGTGTACACACTGTATATAAGCACAATAATGTACACATTGTGTATACCGATTCACGTGAATCTTTGGAAAGATAAAAAATGATATTATTTTTGTTAATGTGAAAACTGCACTTCTTTGTTTTGTCTTAAGTGTGTTTATGGTTGTCCACTGTAGTGATAGCCAACCACATTACCCCAAAAATCATGTGCCAAAGAACTTTAAAATTTATGGTCACTAACACCATATGCTGTCATTGTAAAAAAAGTATTGTTATGGAAACAGAGCCATAGATTTTTGAAGCAGCGATCTCTGCAATATGTGCCATTTTGGCACGCAAGGTTTCTGTTTTTGAGATTGTGGTTCTGCCCTATGTGCCGTCTTCGGTTCGAAAGGACAATAGAAGAACACCATATTCCCTATACGGCACTTGGCGTGACGGGGGTACTTTACTTTTTTTTGTACTGAAGTGATAGCACCAAACTTAAATAAGAACATATTGTCAATGTTTATTGTATACAAATAAGATGTATTTAATCTTTCTTGCCAATCTAGTGATCTTTATGCTAATAGTGGACATTAGTTGTGATGTGATCTCAATTAAGATCTGTTCTGTAGCTGATGGATATTAGTTGTGATGTAACTCAGTTAGGATGTAACTCAGTTAGGATCTGTTCTGTAACTGATGGATATTAGTTGTGATGTAACTCAGTTAGGATCTGTTCTGTAACTGATGGATATTAGTTGTGATGTAACTCAGTTAGGATCTGTTCTGTAACTGATGGATATTAGTTGTGATGTAACTCAGTTAGGATCTTTTCTGTAGCTGATGGATATTAGTTGTGATGTAACTCAGTTAGGATGTAACTCAGTTAGGATCTGTTCTGTAACTGATGGATATTAGTTGTGATGTAACTCAGTTAGGATCTGTTCTGTAACTGATGGATATTAGTTGTGATGTAACTCAGTTAGGATCTTTTCTGTAGCTGATGGATATTAGTTGTGATGTAACTCAGTTAGGATGTAACTCAGTTAGGATCTGTTCTGTAGCTGATGGATATTAGTTGTGATGTAACTCAGTTAGGATCTGTTCTGTAACTGATGGATATTAGTTGTGATGTAACTCAGTTAGGATCTTTTCTGTAACTGATGGATATTAGTTGTGATGTAACTCAGATAGGATCTGTTTTGTAACTGATGGATATTAGTTGTGATGTAACTCAGGATCTGTTCTGTAACTGATGGATATTAGTTGTGATGTAACTCAGTTAGGATCTGTTCTGTAACTAATGGATATTAGTTCTGATGTAACTCAGATAGGATCTGTTCTGTAACTGATGGATATTAGTTGTGATGTAACTCGGTTAGGATCTGTTCTGTAACTGATGGATATTAGTTGTGATGTAACTCAGTTAGGATCTGTTCTGTAACTGATGGATATTAGTTGTGATGTAACTCAGTTAGGATCTGTTCTGTAACTGACACAGTTTCCTAGTTATGAAGTCATATGAGGCCTCAAAAAGTATTTCCTTACTTATGCTTTTAACTATCTATCTATCTATCTATTGACCTTTCGAGCCGTAACCGGCCCATAGGGCGTAGACCAAGATACACCTTCTTCTATATGAATTTTTTGTTCTAGCAGTTTTCTTTTAAAGATATTTTATCAAATCTCACCATCTGTCTTTGTTCTGTGCAAGCAGTTCTATCTCATTGAGGGAGCCGATTCCTGCTGCTCTTGCCTCTCTCATCAATGTTCTTCTCAGTGTCTCCCTGGGTCTTCCTCTTTTTCTTTTACCTGTTGTTTCCCATATGAGGGCTTGCTTTGCTATTAGGTTATTATCTCTTCTCATCACATGTCCAACGTATGACCATCGTCTTTTCTTTATTACTGAAGATATTAGTGGTTGATTGGCGATTTCTCTAATTTCCTCGTTTGTTTTGAATTCGTTCCACGCTATACCAAATATTTTCCTTAGACATTTATTTTCGAATGCGTTCAACTTTTTTTCTATATCTCTTGTTGTTTTCCAGCTTTCACACGCATACGTAAGGGTTGATAGTACATTTGATTTGAATAGCCTAAGTTTTGTGTTTGTGCTGATGAGTTTTGATTTCCACAACTTTTCAAGGCTTCTGAAAGACATTGCTGCTTTAGCTATTCTGATTCTAATTTCTTTACTTGTATCCCCTTCTCGATCAATGTGACTTCCAAGATAGATAAAGTGATCGATCTCTTCTACTGGTTTGTTTTCCATGTATATTTTGTCACTTATTGGAATTAAACTTTTCATGACCTTAGTCTTTTCATGATTGATCTCAAGTCCAATTTTGCTGGCTATTGATGATAGTTCATTTGTGTTTTCCTGCATCATTTTTATCTGACTGCTGATGAGGACTATGCCATCAGCAAAGTCGAGGTCCGAGGTTTTAACTACTTATATATAATTAATTATTGTTTAGTGAAAAGTGTTCCTTGTTGCAGTTTCCTCATATTCCAAGTCCGGCTTGTTGCAGGAGCTACTGAGTTTAAGTGCTCTGTGCACACCGTGAGCTGTGTGTTTCATCCGTTTTGATCATGTTTCGATATTCCGATTGTTTACGATGAATGATGATATCGTATGACAGGGAACAGTTGGCTGTGTTCACTTTATGCGCGGTTTCGCCTTATGTCTTTTGGCGTGTGCTGAGACTGCTACGATGGGGACCACAGTTACCTTTCTTTGTTTGGGAGATGAGTTAGTATTTCACATGATTCCACTGGCACGGTCGGTTGAGTAATTATGGATTTTAATTCGTTTGCAGTGATACCAGGGCCTTCCATAACCAATAACCAATATATATATATATATATATATATATATATATATATATACATATATATATATATATATATACAAACATACATGCACACACACACACACATATATATATATATATATACAAACATACATGCACATACATACATATATATATATATATATATATATATATATATATATATATATATATATATATATACCCGGCCGTACGCTAATCTTACGGTCTGTTGTTTGATGTGCGACGGGGATAATCTGACGACTAACTGTGTGTTTATATGTTCGGAATTGTAGTCAACAACGATGGCCTAACATCATCAAGCGCTATACATTTTTTTTTAAAATATGACGATCATCACTTTCGGGAGGACGTGAACTACGGGGTATATGGTTGATAGGCGGCCGGATCCATTGATGGCTATGCATGAAAATTGTTCCTTGTTCAGTTTTCTCATATTCCCAGTCCATGTGGGGACTTGTTGGTCTCGGGGCAGAGAGGTTGTGGGTTCAAATCTCGGCTACACCGGATGGGATTTTTATTTATGATTTCTCTCTGCGGCAATCACCCCTGGTCTCAGCAGCAAGACCCGGCTTGAAACGTCAGTTACTCATCGACGGAAAAAAACATGAGTACCTCCGAAGTCGGAGTTATCTGCCTGTGCGGCGAGGGACCCCTGTGAACACGGCTGCCAGGGAAAAATGGATTAACACGCAAAATTCAGTTCGTGGTCTCTAGGGACTACGTCAGGGATGAAAGCTGGCGAACGCAACAACAACAGCACCATATATACACACATGCGCATATATATACCTATACCAGTTTCATTCTATTGGGGAACCTGTTATTTCTCTGTTCTATTCTTTCTCCTTTGTGTATGCACACTGATCTCGGTGTGTACTCTTATGGTTATGTGCACATTTCTACACATATATGATTGTCCTTGTATGAGTGTGCAAATGCATGTATGTGTTCATATGTATGGGTATAGGTATATATATGTGCATGTATATATATATATATATATATATATATATATATATATATATATATATATATATATATATATATGAATGTGCAGGTATACTTGAATGTGTAATATATATATATATATATATATATATATATATATATATATATATATATATATACTATTTGTGTGTGTATACCTGTATGTTTGGGCCCTTAGTTACTTATAGACATTGTCAGTGTTTTTGTAGTCGAGGTAACCTAGACAGTATCCCCCCCCCACTCACATATTTTTAGAACCCTTTACACGGTTTTGACCCTCCGACCAGCAGGGTAATTACAGCGCACGCCCGCGACTCTCTCTTTTTCATTCCGGCCACGGTCCACGATTTAGTAAAGAAATTTTTCTTCTCTTATACCAGTTTCGATTATTTTGTTTTGGATGTTTCATTACTAGTTAGCTATGTAGGATTAGTTTCATTTACTTACATATTTGTGTATGTGTTGTTTTGTTTGTTCCTGCTGAAGGCCTATGGAGCCAAAACGTCGTTAAAATTTGTGCCGTCTATCAATCACGTAAAGCTTTTACCATACCATTTTTTTTCTATTTTTAAAAAATTCTCCTTCACATTTAGCTTTACTGTATCCTCACATTTTTCTGCATTCATTTGCATTTCTTTGCCTTAACACCTATGTCGTGGACTGTGGCCAGACTGAGAAAGAGGGATTCGCGGGTGTGCGCTGTAAATGCCCTGCTAGTCGGAGGGTCAAATCCGTGTAAAGGGTTCTAAAAATATGCAAGTGGGGGGGAACACTGTCTAGGTTACCTCGACTACAATGACAATGTCTATAAGTATCTAAGAGCCCACAGACATACATATACACACACATACACACACACATACACACATATATATATACACACTCACACAAATCTGTGTATATATATATATATATATATATATATATATATATATACAAATGCATATATAATATATGTATGTACCTACATCATTCATATGAGCACATACATGCATATGCACACTCATACAGGGACAATCATATATATGAAGAAATGTGCGTATACCATCCACACAACTAGAAGAGTACACAGCGAGGTCAGTGTGCATACAGAAAGGAGAAAGAATTGAACAGAAGAATAACAGGTACTCGAAAGGAAGAAAGAGTGAGATGTCTGAGAGTGGGGTACAATAAAAACATATGAAGGGTAAGTAGCACGGACAAAAGAGGTATAGGAGGCCACAGAAGTATCGCAGTGGGGTCTAGTGGAGGACAGCTATGAATAGCATGGCGTAGTGGACAGACTAGAGTGCCCATACATGGGCAGCAGGAAAGACTATGCAATAGGGAAGGGGCAACTAAAGGAAAACTATGTGTACGAGTGAGATACATTCATGCCTTATGGGGCCGGCGAAAAAAATTGGAGTGGGGTCCGTCGCACAAAAAATGTTGGGTGTACACTATTTATATAAACAAAATGTGGGGGTCGGAGTACACGTTTACGGACCAAAAATCAACATATATTACTACTAGCACATGCTGCCATAATGGGTTGGAAGACACTGTTCAGATAGTCAGTTATGTGTTCAGTGTCGGGCAAGCACATGCTGACACGAAGGTGTACAAATGGATGTGAGAATGGGAAGGAGAATAGGGGATGGTTGAGGTGAGTGAATATAGCACGATGGGAGGTCACGGGAAATGTGAATAGAATAATGTCCAGGCAGGATAGCGGAACTCTCGTGACTGGTTGAGAGTGAACTTGGAGGGTAGAAGATGACGTAGGGGAGTTGTGATTAGTTGAGGAACAAAGCATGAGATGACGTAGAGTAATTTGATTGGTTCAGAGGCGAAGTATATAATCCCAAGTACGAGGTTGGAAGAGAAGTTTTCACACATGGGTACTGCATGAGAGCAGGGCCGACGGGAGGCGGCATCCTGTAGTGGCTTACCGACCTTCACAGTTAGTATTAGTCAGAAGATTCACACATGGGGACTGTTGAGAACGAATGACATTGACAAGGGTACTGTAGACACTCAGTAGATAGGCGTAAGCCAATGGCTTGAGGAGTCCAAGTCGTAATAGAGAGTTAGAGTAGTTGAAGAAGTAGGTCTCGAGTTTATTGACGAGACAGATCATTGTGTTAGTATAGTAAGTATATATTAGGATCCAGGCTAGAGTGATTCAGGGTTGGACCGATTGTGTGAGTGACGAACTGAGGCACTATTGTAGTAGAGAGCGGTGTAGATTAATTCAAACATCAACGCGAATTACATCAAGTGTACAATGGATACATGTTAAACCTGTTAAGGAATTACGAACCCCGATTTCTCACCATGGGAACGGCAAGATCATGCCTTGACGACGCATCCTCGACCTCTGCAGCGGAGCACGCATAAAGTGGGTCAAGAAGAGAGTAGAGTCGTTATGGCCTGGAGATTATGGCGATCGCACGATAAGAGCAGAATATGATAATGTTTTAAAGTATATTTATGTTAAAGTTACATCGGCGACGTTTACAGGACGTCGTTTACCTTTATAAGTTACGAGTGATCAATCATCATCTTTCGCTTTCGTTTACAATGGGACGTCCTGGGTTGTTGAGTTTGCGAATTTTAGGGAGCATATAGAAGGATAACATGTCAAAACCACAATTATGGATGAGGCGGGACGCTCTTTGAGGAAGGAGATTGTCTTGTATCTGTTCCTTGATGGTAGAATGGGCCTGCTTATTGTGGTGGGCAATGGCGTCGTCAGGGCGAGGTTTATAAAAAGTGGTATCGGAAAACTGCTGCCCTCTGTAATGTACAAGTCCTTACGTCAGACTACTACCGCTCCCTCCCCCCATCAGATGGTTTGATCACAGTGTCCTCCCGACGGTGGAGATTGGAGAGGGATCGGAACATGGAGGGAGCTAAATTCGAGCAGTGAACTTATCTCGGGCGATGTTGTTGGATCTCACGTGAGGTGTCCTTTATGTAGAGATCACGGGCATGTGAAATACTCGCTGGTGACGTCCAATGTGATAGATAGACGGGGCAGAAGCGAGAAAACTCATCTGCAAGGGAGGTAAAGAGGAACCTCAGATGTGCCCGAGAAACGGAATTGTAAGTGCACACGTTTATGGATCTCGTGAACGTCATTACAGAGATTGTAATGGTCACTAGAAGGGCGCACGGGGGACTAATTTCAAACCTTTAGAAAGAACAGTAAAATAAATAATCTAAGGTATACTGATGGCACAGTATTAATCGTTAAGAGTGAAAATGAGTTACAAGAAATGTTAGACATAGTGAAAGAAAGCAAAAATAAAGGACTCAGCCTTAATAGTAATAAAACAGAAGTAATGGTAACAACAAAGAAGACATCACTTCAGTACAAAATAAAGACAAGTGGAGCAATATTAAAACAGGTAAATAACATTTAAATATTTGGGAACTTTGTTAACCTCAGACGGAAGATGTACAACAGAGGTGAGATGCAGAATGGCTCAGGCAAAAGCAGCTTTCCAAAAAATGAGGAAGATATTATGCAATCCATTTTTGACAATAGAAACAAGAAAAAGATTTCCTAAATGTTATATAGAGCCAGTCTTAACATATGGATGTAAATCATGGACAATAGGACAACAGACAAGAGAATCACTGGAGTCTGTAGAAATGTGGTTTTACAGAAGAATGTTGAGAATACCACGGACAGCTAAGAAGAGTCATGAGAACGTTCTGAAAGAGGCCAAAGCAAAAAAAAAGAGCTTATTTCCAATATTAAGATTAAACAATCATAATTTTTCGGCAATGTAATGAGAAGGGAACAGCTGGAATATCTGGTAACAATTGGGAAAATTGAGGGACGAAGAGATATAGGGAAGCAAAGAGAGAAGATACCAGACAGCTTAAAGAGAATGACTTGGCAGAAGGTCAACAACAGAAATTATAAATAAGTGTCGAGATTGAAAGTTGTGGAGAGACATGATCACCTGCGACAGCAGGCCCGGTACTTGATGATGATGAGAGAGAACAGATCTTTAACTGTTCGAGAGATCGAAGTCAAGAGGTATACACGCTAATAGAGAGTCAGACGTGGGAGAGGGCGGGGCGGAAGTTAGAGATCGTTTTGTTTTGGGAGGACATGACATGTCTATTAAAGTTGTGAATGATCTTCTGGATAAAGTGATCTGTGCTGGTCGTTAAACAACCGAACTTCGCTACCAGAGGGAGACGCTTAATACACAAGTTAGAAATCAGCCCGGAGTGATTGGCTAGAACTAGTCTCATGCTATGGAAACCGAAGCGTCTTTCTATATCAACTTCTTCTTTTCTTCCTCATTTACCTTTCAGCGTCGAGGAGAGATATAATTTGCGGTCTTTTGCTCTTCTGTTCGCCTCTGCTGCTCTTATGTTTCCCAGTGCTTCTAATATTCCATAGAACCATTTTTTTCGTGGTCGACCCTTAGGTCTGGTATTCTTTTATTGAGGGCTCGTTGTTTTGTGTTTTGATCTTTCTGCCGTGTCACGTGGCCAAACCATTTTATCTGTTGCTTCTTTATATATTCTATACGAGGGCTATTCCTATCTTTTTTCTCAGTTCTTCATTTCTGATCTTGTCTCTCAGACTGTTTCTTGTCATTCGTCTGACACATTTAATCTCAGTAGAGGTTATTTTTCTTATTGTTCTTGCATCTAGGGTACATGACTGGTACTGATAGCATAACGTTGGGATGGAAATTGTATGTTAACAAATGTCCCTATCTCACTAACTTGTGGTGGTTGACAAAGGGAGTGAACTTAGAACGGAACCCATGGGGGAGAATCTTCAATTGTAAGCAACGATGAATGAAATTGACGTGGCACGTAAGTTTAGTGAGTGTATAATTAACAAAGACGAGTGGGTATAGAAGATGTATCCGATGCTAAATTCTGGAAGACTGATAACTACCACGGCGGATAGAGTCAGACTGATAACTACCACGGCGGATAGAGTCAGACTGATAACTACCACGGCGGATAGAGTTAGAAAACTTGTTAAGTGTAGGCAAGTTGTCACAATGAAGTGTATGAGCAGAGACTAGGGGCGGAGAGGGGGGACCCCAGCGAATGTGGAAAAAAGCTGAATATAAAATGTGATATTAATGATGGTAGTAATCACAGCAATAGTGACGAAGTTAGTGGTGACACTACTACACTAGTACTAATACTTAAGGTAATAATTAGCACAGGTGGTGGAAATGGTCATTAAACAGTAGCAGTCAACAGTATAACTTTAAAATATGTGTTAACACGAAGGAGAAAATATAAACATAGAGTAGCAGTGGTATTGTACTAGATAAGAATCAAGGCAAAGAAATGCATACAAATATGAATTTGCAGTAAAACTGATTGTAAATGAGAAATGAAAAAACAAAATAAGGAAACAAAATTGTAAGGTTTAAACGTTGCGGAATTAATGCACGAGACAAATGAACGATATTCAGAAAACAAAGGTCAATCGCGGATTTAGAAAGGGAGAATAAAGCCAAACATTAGTATCAACATTGTATTTCGTCTAGCCCTACCGGGAGATACTTGTCTTAATAGGAAAGTACAGAAATACAATTTATTCCCGAGCTGAGATCGTAACCCAATGCTATAGTCACAAGAACATCTGCATGAACGACATTGTCAACGATAGTTAATTAATTTTTTTTTTAAAGCTGAGTGGCCGTGTTCCCTAGCGTTCGGCTTCTCGTGGCAAGGCGCAGTGCCACGGAGCACGGGTTCGATCTTGCTTCGGACCATATATTGTTTGTTTTTTCTGTTGTTTATTTGCAATTTTTTTTCTGAATGCTGTAAAACAAACCTCTTCCTCCTATGGTTCGCCTCAGAAGTTTCCCCCTGTAATAATATTCATTTATTATTGAAGTGTCCTTGTATTTCCTCTGACGCGTATCCACATGTTGTAAAATGAAAATAAATGTACAAGATCCCGAAACAATTGACAAATTTAAATACTTGGGATTTGTTGTCAGCGATGATGGTTCAGAACCTGTAAAATGTAGGCTAGGACAGTGCACACAGCAGCCAAAGCTAAAACATGTAAAATGTAGATTAGGACAGTGCACACAGCAGCCAAAGCTAAAACATGTAAAATGTAGGCTAGGACAGTGCACACAGCAGCCAAAGCTAAAACATGTAAAATGTAGGCTAGGACAGTGCACACAGCAGCCAAAGCTAAAACATGTAAAATGTAGGCTAGGACAGTGCACACAGCAGCCAAAGCTAAAACATGTAAAATGTAGATTAGGACAGTGCACACAGCAGCCACAGCTAAAACATGTAAAATGTAGATTAGGACAGTGCACACAGCAGCCAAAGCTAAAACATGTAAAATGTAGATTAGGACAGTGCACACAGCAGCCAAAGCTAAAACATGTAAAATGTAGATTAGGACAGTGCACACAGCAGCCAAAGCTAAAACATGTAAAATGTAGATTAGGACAGTGCACACAGCAGCCAAAGCTAAAACATGTAAAATATCAGCTAGAACAGCGCAAACAACAGTAGCCAAAGCTGACACCTGTAAAATGTAAGCTAGAACAGCGCAAACAAACAACAGCCAAAGCTAAAACGTGCAAAATTTCGGCTAGAACAACACAAACAACAGCAGCCAAAGCTAAAAACCTGTAAAATGACAGTTAAAACAGCACAAACAACATCAGCCAAAGCTAAAAACATGTAAAATGACAGCTAAAACAGCACAAACAACAGCAGCCAAAGCTAAAAACCTGTAAAATGACAGTTAAAACAGCACAAACAACAGCAGCCAAAGCTAAAAACCTGTAAAATGACAGTTAAAACAGCACAAACAACAGCAGCCAAAGCTAAAAACCTGTATTGAAAGAAAAGGACATCAATCTTGGCTCTAAAATTAGGCTGACTCGAATTCTTGTTATAAGTTTCTTCTCTGTACACTTGCAGAGTGCTACAGAAGAAAATATAGTCTTTGGAGAGAACATGTTATCGTGAGGCTGTGGACAGGTTTAAGGTCGTATCACAAATGAAAAAGTTCACAAAAAGATACAACAAGCAATCGAGGTATATATGATGATCTATTGATTATTGTGAACAAGTACAAAGTGAAATGGTTAGCCCACGTTTCTCAATATCTGGCCTAGCAAAGACCATTCTGCAAGGAAATGTGAACGGAGCGGGAAGGAGAGGTAATTATAGAAAGAGATGGGAAGATAACATCAAAGAATGGACAGACCTAAACTTCGCAGAGTCCCAACAAAACCTAAGATAAAGAGATCTGGAGAATGTGAACTAAGTCTGTCAGCGGTGTCCCACAAACTCCCGAGATTATAGGTTGAAGAAAATGAGAGAAGAAGACGTGTGTCCATTCTATCTTGCCGTGGTAGAGGAGATTACATTACCCAAAACTCAAGAACTATTTCGGCGGTAGAAAAGCTTGTTCTTTCTGTCATCTCAACTTGTCCTTCTTTGTCCACACAACCAGTGATTTGTAAGTTTCAGAGTTGATGTCTCTGACATGAGCAGGTGACCAATTCATAGAAGATGCATGTCAATAAAGAGCTGGTAGACAAGAGCTTCGTGGGAATGGTATAAATTTGACATGAAACGATTGTTTGCAAATTCTATACTGCTGGAACAAATAAAGGGAACAGGCACATAAATGTAGGGCTGCGGTAAAGCTAATAGCAGGAGCAAGTAGTGGGGTGTAGCGTACACACCTACAACGCATGGTAACAAATTTACACAAGAGGAACATAATCAAATACAGACGTTTCGGCCTACTTCAGAAAACGAGAACAACACAAGCGGGCAACAAAATAAAGATAAACTCCGCTAATATATATATATATTACAATGGGTTATTTTTACTTCTGACAGTGGCTCATATAATTTTCCTTGTAGTATTGCAATTATGGACCAATGGGTTGTTTTTACTTCTGACAGTGGCTCATATAATTTTCCTTGTAGTATTGAAACTATGGACCAATGGGTTGTTTTTACTTCTGACAGTGGCTCATATAATTTTCCTTGTAGTATTGAAACTATGGACCAATGGGTTGTTTTTACTTCTGACAGTGGCTCATATAGTTTTCCTTGTAGTATTGAAACTATGGACCAATGGGTTGTCCTCAATGACCTATGTACACTACAGTCGTGAAGTATGAGATCAGCAGTCTGGGACGCCTGACCATACGTTCATGTGGCTGAGGTGTCGATCTTGAATTTCGTATACATACATGTGGCTATGGAGTCGAGTATGTCTTGTTCCCTCTGGGGTGTATAATAAAAACGTGTTCCCATCTATTCATAGTAACCACTAGCAGACGATAGCTAGGAAAAGACTAGAGAATGACTGTCGTAAGTCTATAGCTTCGACTAGAGTATAGAATGGCTGTTGTAAGTCTATAGCTTCGACTAGAGTATAGAATGATTGTTGTAAGTCTATAGCTTAGACTAGTAGAGAATGATTGTTGTAAGTCTATAGCTTAGACTAGAGTAGAGAATGATTGTTGTAAGTCGATAGCTTAGACTAGTAGAGAATGACTGTAGTAAGTTTATAGCTTCGACTAGAGTAGAGAATGGCTGTTGTATGTCTATGGCTTAGACGGGTAGAGAATGATTGTTGTAAGTCGATAAATAAGAATAGAAAATGATTGTTATAAGTCAATAGCTTAGACTAGAGAATGGCTGTTGTAAGTAGACAGCTTAGACTAGAGAATGATTGTTGTAAGTCTATAGCTTAGACTAGTAGAGAATGATTGTTGTAAGTCTATAGCTTAGACTAGTAGAGAATGATTGTTTAAGTTTATAGCTTCGACTAGAGTAGAGAATGGCTGTTGTATGTCTATGGCTTAGACGGGTAGAGAATGATTGTTGTAAGTCGATAAATAAGAATAGAAAATGATTGTTATAAGTCAATAGCTTAGACTAGAGTAGAGAATGATTGTTGTAAGTCTATAGCTTAGACTAGAGTAGAGAATGATTGTTGTAAGTTGATAGCTTAGACTAGTAGAGAATGATTGTTGTAAGTCGATAACTAAGACTAGAGTAGAGAATGATTGTTGTAGTCAATAGCTTTGACTAGAGAATGATTGTTTAAGTAGATAGCTTTGACTAGAGAATGATTGTTGTAAGTTGATAGCTTAGACTAGAGTAGAGAATGATTGTTGTAAGTCTACAGCTTCAACTAGAGTAGAAAATGACTTTTGTAAGTCGATAACTAAGAATAGAAAATGATTGTTATAAGTCAATAGCTTAGACTAGAGAATGGCTGTTGTAAGTAGATAGCTTAGACTAGAGTAGAGAATGATTGTTGTAAGTCTATAGCTTAGACTAGTAGAGAATGGCTGTTGTAAGATGATAGCTTAGACTAGAATAGAGAATGTCTGTTGTAAGTTGATAGCTTAGACTAGAGTAGAGAATGGCTGTTGTAAGTAGATAGCTTAGACTAGAGTAGAGAATGACTGTTGGAAGTTGATAGCTTAGACTAGAGTAAAGAATGACTGTTGTAAATTGATAGCTTAGACTAGAGTAGAGAATGGCTGTCGTAAGATGATAGCTTAGACTAGAGTAGAGAATGGCTGTTGTAAGTCTATAGCTTAGACTAGTAGAGAATGATTGTTGTAAGTCTATAGCTTAGACTAGTAGAGAATGATTGTTGTAAATCTATAGCTTCGACTAGAGTATAGAATGATTGTTGTAAGTCTATAGCTTAGACTAGTAGAGAATGATTGTTGTAAGTCTATAGCTTAGACTAGTAGAGAATGATTGTTGTAAATCTATAGCTTCGACTAGAGTATAGAATGATTGTTGTAAGTCTATAGCTTAGACTAGTAGAGAATGATTGTTGTAAGTCTATAGCTTAGACTAGAGTAGAGAATGATTGTTGTAAGTCGATAGCTTAGACTAGTAGAGAATGACTGTAGTAAGTTTATAGCTTCGACTAGAGTAGAGAATGGCTGTTGTAAGTCGATAAATAAGAATAGAAAATGATTGTTATAAGTCAATAGCTTAGACTAGAGAATGGCTGTTGTAAGTAGATAGCTTAGACTAGAGAATGATTGTTGTAAGTCTATAGCTTAGACTAGTAGAGAATGATTGTTGTAAGTCTATAGCTTAGACTAGTAGAGAATGATTGTTGTAAGTTTATAGCTTCGACTAGAGTAGAGAATGGCTGTTGTATGTCTATGGCTTAGACGGGTAGAGAATGATTGTTATAAGTCAATAGCTTAGACTAGAGAATGGCTGTTGTAAGTAGATAGCTTAGACTAGAGTAGAGAATGATTGTTGTAAGTCTATAGCTTAGACTAGAGTAGAGAATGATTGTTGTAAGTTGATAGCTTAGACTAGTAGAGAATGATTGTTGTAAGTAGATAACTAAGACTAGAGTAGAGAATGATTGTTGTAGTCAATAGCTTTGACTAGAGAATGATTGTTTAAGTAGATAGCTTTGACTAGAGAATGATTGTTGTAAGTTGATAGCTTAGACTAGAGTAGAGAATGACTGTTGTAAGTTGATAGCTTAGACTAGAGTAGAGAATGACTGTTGTAACTTGATAGCTTAGACTAGAGTAGAGAATGGCTGTTGTAAGTTGATAGCTTAGACTAGAGTAGAGAATGACTGTTGTAAGTTGATAGCTTAGACTAGAATAGAGAATGGCTGTTGTAAGTTGATAGCTTAGACTAGAATAGAGAATAACTGTTGTAAGTTGATAGCTTAGACTAGAATAGAGAATGACTGTTGTAAGTTGATAGCTTAGACTAGAGAATGGCTGTTGTAAGTTGATAGCTTAGACTAGAGTAGAGAATGACTGTAGTAAGTTTATAGCTTCGACTAGAGTAGAGAATGGCTGTTGTATGTCTATGGCTTAGACGGGTAGAGAATGATTGTTGTAAGTCGATAAATAAGAATAGAAAATGATTGTTATAAGTCAATAGCTTAGACTAGAGAATGGCTGTTGTAAGTAGATAGCTTAGACTAGAGTAGAGAATGATTGTTGTAAGTCTACAGCTTCAACTAGAGTAGAGAATTACTTTTGTAAGTCGATAACTAAGAATAGAAAATGATTGTTATAAGTCAATAGCTTAGACTAGAGAATGGCTGTTGTAAGTAGATAGCTTAGACTAGAGTAGAGAATGATTGTTGTAAGTCTATAGCTTAGACTAGTAGAGAATGGCTGTTGTAAGATGATAGCTTAGACTAGAATAGAGAATGTCTGTTGTAAGTTGATAGCTTAGACTAGAGTAGAGAATGGCTGTTGTAAGTAGATAGCTTAGACTAGAGTAGAGAATGACTGTTGTAAGTTGATAGCTTAGACTAGAATAGAGAACTGCTGTTGTAAGTTGATAGCTTAGACTAGAATAGAGAATGGCTGTTGTAAGTTGATAGCTTAGACTAGAATAGAGAATGGCTGTTGTAAGTTGATAGCTTAGACTAGAGTAGAGAATGATTGTTGTAAGTCTATAGCTTAGACTAGTAGAGAATGATTGTTGTAAGTCTATAGCTTAGACTAGTAGAGAATGATTGTTGTAAGTTTATAGCTTCGACTAGAGTAGAGAATGGCTGTTGTAAGTCTATGGCTTAGACGGGTAGAGAATGATTGTTATAAGTCAATAGCTTAGACTAGAGAATGGCTGTTGTAAGTAGATAGCTTAGACTAGAGTAGAGAATGATTGTTGTAAGTCTATAGCTTAGACTAGAGTAGAGAATGATTGTTGTAAGTTGATAGCTTAGACTAGTAGAGAATGATTGTTGTAAGTAGATAACTAAGACTAGAGTAGAGAATGATTGTTGTAGTCAATAGCTTTGACTAGAGAATGATTGTTTAAGTAGATAGCTTTGACTAGAGTAGAGAATGACTGTTGTAAGTTGATAGCTTAGACTAGAGTAGAGAATGACTGTTGTAACTTGATAGCTTAGACTAGAGTAGAGAATGGCTGTTGTAAGTTGATAGCTTAGACTAGAGTAGAGAATGACTGTTGTAAGTTGATAGCTTAGACTAGAATAGAGAATGGCTGTTGTAAGTTGATAGCTTAGACTAGAATAGAGAATAACTGTTGTAAGTTGATAGCTTAGACTAGAATAGAGAATGACTGTTGTAAGTTGATAGCTTAGACTAGAGAATGGCTGTTGTAAGTTGATAGCTTAGACTAGAGTAGAGAATGACTGTAGTAAGTTTATAGCTTCGACTAGAGTAGAGAATGGCTGTTGTATGTCTATGGCTTAGACGGGTAGAGAATGATTGTTGTAAGTCGATAAATAAGAATAGAAAATGATTGTTATAAGTCAATAGCTTAGACTAGAGAATGGCTGTTGTAAGTAGATAGCTTAGACTAGAGTAGAGAATGATTGTTGTAAGTCTACAGCTTCAACTAGAGTAGAGAATTACTTTTGTAAGTCGATAACTAAGAATAGAAAATGATTGTTATAAGTCAATAGCTTAGACTAGAGAATGGCTGTTGTAAGTAGATAGCTTAGACTAGAGTAGAGAATGATTGTTGTAAGTCTATAGCTTAGACTAGTAGAGAATGACTGTTGTAAGATGATAGCTTAGACTAGAATAGAGAATGTCTGTTGTAAGTTGATAGCTTAGACTAGAGTAGAGAATGGCTGTTGTAAGTAGATAGCTTAGACTAGAGTAGAGAATGACTGTTGTAAGTTGATAGCTTAGACTAGAATAGAGAACGGCTGTTGTAAGTTGATAGCTTAGACTAGAATAGAGAATGGCTGTTGTAAGTTGATAGCTTAGACTAGAATAGAGAATGGCTGTTGTAAGTTGATAGCTTAGACTAGAGTAGAGAATGATTGTTGTAAGTCTATAGCTTAGACTAGTAGAGAATGGCTGTTGTAAGATGATAGCTTAGACTAGAGTAGCTTAGAATAGAATAGAGAATGGCTGTTGTAAGTTGATAGCTTAGACTAGAGTAGAGAATGGCTGTTGTAAGTTGATAGCTTAGACTAGAGTAGAGAATGATTGTTGTAAGTCTATAGCTTAGACTAGTAGAGAATGGCTGTTGTAAGATGATAGCTTAGACTAGAGTAGCTTAGAATAGAATAGAGAATGGCTGTTGTAAGTTGATAGCTTAGACTAGAATAGAGAATGACTGTTGTAAGATGATAGATAAAACTGCTGCATGATTTCCCAAAGAAGGTTAGCACTTGATTGTAAATTGTCATGTTAGTTGTTCCTCAATAAACGAAGAAGGCTGGGTTGGTCATGGAGTTGACCAGCTCCCTGTTTTTAATTCCTTTTACACAAGAGTTGTGTTAATATCTCTCATTGTCGTGTGTTGATGTCATGTCAGGTACAAGTAAAGCAGACTAACCTGGGGCGACACAGAAGAGATGACGCACATAGAACAGCTACAGGTATAAGAGGAATTGGACACAACTAGAAATGTAGAAACATGGACAACAAATAGAAATGTAGAAACATGGACACATATAGAAACTAAACTTGTGTGGCAATGCATTTCTTTATTTTATATATGTGTACTCAAATAGAAGAGCACAAAGACAGACATGTAGAAACATTGACACAAAAACTGAAAAAGCAACAAACAAAACACAGTCTAATGTTACTTGCTTCACAACTTATTGGCTGACATGTTAGATATTGTAATAATTTTAGAGGAAATAAAATCATTCAGAAACAATACAAACATTATTAATTTTAAAATCATCTTCACATTTTACAAGATAACAATGCATGGTGCTTTGCTCCATGTGGTTCAAATGCATAAATCTTCAGCATGAATTTGCTTATGGCTGTTATCAAAATGGGTGAAATTGGAGGTAAATTACCAGCACACATTACAAGAATTTGGACAAATAAATATAGAACTAATTAGCAGAAATAGTGGCTAAAGTAATGAATGAAAAATATAGACCTATCTGTTATAGGTTAGATAACATGGAAAGTGGATATAACTGGGAGAGACATATTAAAGTAGATAGGTAATGATGAATAGATTGGAGATACAAGCAGATTTTAACAGAATTATTTCGAAAATAGTGATGAGACTGGAGATGACAAGGAAATCACAAAATAATGGAAGAAAATGAGTTAGAGAGAAAGTTGAATACTGAATGAGACATGAATCAGCAGGAGGCTTTGAGTACAAGCAAACGTTGACAAAGATAACGATGGACAAACAGTTCTTTTGAGATCTGCTAGAATGGACTGTGAGGCTGTTCAAAGTTTGAAAGAGATTCCACCTAGAAAATTAAGACTTGTTTCTGAAGCTAAATTGAGTGAATTATTTAGATAGCAGACGATGATGAAGCCAGACAATTAGATTTGTTTCTGAAGCTAAATTGAGTGAATTATTTAGATAGCAGACGACGATGAAGCCAGACAATTAGATTTGTTTCTGAAGCTAAATTGAGTGAATTATTTAGATAGCAGACGATGATGAAGCCAGACAATTAGATCTGTTTCTGAAGCTAAGTTGAGTGAATTATTTAGATAGCAGACGATGATGATGTCACACAATTAGATCTGTTTCTGAAGCTAAATTGAGAGAACTATTTAGATAGCAGACGATGATGATGTCACACAATTAGATCTGTTTCTGAAGCTAAATTGAGAGAATTATTTAGATAGCAGACGATGATGAAGCCAGACAATTAGATTTGTTTCTGAAGCTAAATTGAGTGAATTATTTAGATAGCAGACGACGATGAAGCCAGACAATTAGATTTGTTTCTGAGCTAAATTGAGTGAATTATTTAGATAGCAGACGATGATGAAGCCAGACAATTAGATCTGTTTCTGAAGCTAAGTTGAGTGAATTATTTAGATATCAGACAATGATGAAGCCAGACAATTAGATCTGTTTCTGAAACTAAATTGAGAGAACTATTTAGATATCAGACAATGATGTTAGACAATTAGATCTGTTTCTGAAACTAAATTGAGAGAATTATTTAGATATCAGACAATGATGAAGCCAGACAATTAGATCTGTTTCTGAAGCTAAATTGAGAGAATTATTTAGATATCAGACAATGATGATGTTGGACAATTAGATCTGTTTCTGAAGCTAAATTGAGAGAATTATTTAGATAACAGAGAATGATGTTAGACAATTAGATCTGTTTCTGAATTTAAATTGAGAGAATTATTTAGATAACAGACGATGATGTTAGACAATTAGATCTGTTTTTGAAACTAAATTGAGAGAACTATTTAGATAACAGACAATGATGTTAGACAATTAGATCTGTTTCTGAAACTAAATTGAGAGACTTATTTAGATAACAGACAATGATGTTAGACAATTAGATCTGTTTCTGAAGCTAAATTGAGAGAACTATTTAGATAGCAGACAATGATGTTAGACAATTAGATCTGTTTCTGAAACTAAATTGAGAGAATTATTTAGATATCAGACAATGAAGATGTTAGACAATTAGATCTGTTTCTGAAGCTAAATTGAGAGAATTATTTAGATAGCAGACAATGATGATGTTAGACAATTAGATCTGTTTCTGAAGCTAAATTGAGAGAAATATTTAGATATCAGACAATGAAGATGTTAGACAATTAGATCTGTTTCTGAAGCTAAATTGAGAGAACTATTTAGATAGCAGACAATGATGATGTTAGACAATTAGATCTGTTTCTGAAGCTAAATTGAGAGAATTATTTAGATAACAGACAATGATGTTAGACAATTAGATCTGTTTCTGAAACTAAATTGAGAGAACTATTTAGATATCAGACAATGAAGATGTTAGACAATTAGATCTGTTTCTGAAGCTAAATTGAGAGAATTATTTAGATAACAGAGAATGATGTTAGACAATTAGATCTGTTTCTGAAGCTAAATTGAGAGAATTATTTAGATAACAGACAATGATGTTAGACAATTAGATCTGTTTCTGAAACTAAATTGAGAGAAATATTTAGATAACAGACAATGATGATGTCAGACAATTAGATCTGTTTCTGAAATTAATGAATTATTTAGATAGCAGATGATGATGAAGCCAGACAATTAGATCTGTTTCTGAAACTAATGAATTAATTAGATAGATAGTAGACAATGATGAAGCCAGATAACCTAGTCCTCAGAACTTCTTGAAGCAGGTGAGCCTAGATTTTGTGTGTTGTTTTATTTCAGTGGAGATATAATTCAGGAAATGAGCATTCACTAACATGAAAGTATTTATTTATAATTTGAATGTCACAATGATTGTTGTTAATTGAGCATTGTTGAACATTATAAGGGAGTAGAGTATAGAGCCCCCATTTATCATGGGCACATCTTTACTATGAAAGAGGAGTGGAGTGTAGAGCTTCCACTTATCATGGGCACATCTTTACTGTCAAAGGGGAGTGGAGTTTAGAGCTCCCACTTATCATGGGCACATCTTTACTGTCAAAGGGGAGTGGAGTGTAGAGCTCCCACTTATCATGGGCACATCTTTACTGCCATAAGGGAGTGGAGTATAGAACCTCCACTTTTCATGGGCATGTCTTAAGAGGGAGAGTAGCCCGTTGCTCTCTGCCTTGATGCCAGACATTCCCTGACCCATGGCCAGAAGCTCACTTTATTATTCAGCTGAGTCGACTGGTTGGGAAGAGTGAGCTTCAAACCCTGGTGTTAACCATGAAAAGCAAGGTCTTCACAACCAAACCAACCAGTCCCCTAGATTTCATGATTAAATATTATATGACCCATGATTTTTCACCTAATTTGAAGTTGTCTAATAATATTACAAATATCTGAATTAAACAAAGCATTATTTACAAAGGAATGCATACAATAAAGACATATTAGAACATATAGAAAAGCTGAAACCTTTTCTAAACTTATTTCAAAATGGCTTTAAACAGTATAAATGGAGACCCATTGTAGAACATTTTCAAACAAAAAGAAACATCAGCAAAAATTATGTGCATGCAGGAGCTGGAAAACAATGAAAGAAATAGAAAATAAACTTGATGCATTTGAAAACAAATGCCCCAGGAAAATATTTTTCACTACGAACATGTCCATAGGTGCTCAGATCCTCTTCTCAACAAGTACCACAGTGTCCAGTGACTGACGACTCCAGTTCTGTGTTGGTTGATACGACCTATTATATGCCCACAAAGTTTCTCATTTCTGGCTGTGACCAACATAACTCCCACCTCTTTCATCCGAAGGAGTGACGCAGACTCGTGGTTGTCAAAGTTCTGTACCCTTCCCACATCTTGGGGGTGGGGGGGGGGGGGGGGGGCACTGACGAGGTCAGCCCGATCCATTGGTTGACAGTCTTCAACAACAGTGCAGCTAGACAACATGTCCACTCTTTCATTTCCCTGTACTCCTGCATGTCCAGGGATGTAGACAAAGGTAATTCTATGTAACTTTGACTTCTGCAATGACTCAACACATTGCCTGTGTGCTGGGCCTGCCTCAACTTTTCTAATCACCCTCATCAAATTACTTATTATACTAGTGTGGATGAGGTTTTGGTGAGTCTAGCCAGATGAATGGTCACGGCCATCACCTCCATCATCATGCTACCATGGAATGAGTTCAAAGTTAGTGCAGAAATAAGGAAGCTTTTAAAATATAATCTATAATCAAAAGAAGAATGTGGGGTCATATTTGGCCACATGATGAGAAAAGACAACAAGAAAATCTCAAAGCAGGCCTCAGGTGACAACCTCAGAGGAAAAGATAAAAAGGTCATGTGGTGATATACAATGTGGGGCCTGTGCAAGGTCTGATGCTCAGTTCAGGACAAAAGATGGGTAGACATAAAGAGTCTAAGATTTCTGCTCAATGTGCTGTCTTCAGTTCAGGACAAAAGATGGGTAGACATAAAGAGTCTAAGATTTCTGCTCAATGTGCTGTCTTTAGTTCAGGACAAAAGATGGGTAGACATAAAGAGTCTAAGATTTCTGCTCAATGTGCTGTCTTCAGTTCAGGACAAAAGATGGGTAGACATAAAGAGTCTAAGATTTCTGCTCAATGTGCTGTCTTCAGTTCAGGACAAAAGATGGGTAGACATAAAGAGTCTAAGATTTCTGCTCAATGTGCTGTCTTCAGTTCAGGACAAAAGATCAGTAGACATAAAGAGTCTAAGATTTCTGCTCAATGTGCTGTCTTCAGTTCAGGACAAAAGATGGGTAGACATAAAGAGTCTAAGATTTCTGCTCAATGTGCTGTCTTCAGTTCAGGACAAAAGATGGGTAGACATAAAGAGTCTAAGATTTCTGCTCAATGTGCTGTCTTCAGTTCAGGCCAAAATATCATCATCATCATCAAGTACCGGGCCTAGTGGCGTAGGTGATCATGTCTCTCCACAACTTTCGATCTCGGCAGCTATTTATCATTTCTGTTGTTGACCTTCTGCCAAGCCATTCTCTTAAGCTGTCTGTTATTTTTTTCTGTTTGCTTCCCTCTATCTCTTCGTCCCTCAATTTTTCCAGTTGTTACAATATATTCCAGTTGTTCTCTTCTCATTACATGGCCAAAAAAATGATGATTGTCTCTTCCTAACATTGGAAATTAGCTCTCTTTTTGCTTTGACCTCTCTCAGAACATCTTCATTACTCTTCTTAGCTGTCCATGGTACTCTCAACATTCTTCTGTAAAACCACATTTCTACACACTCCAGTGATTTTCTTGTCTGTTGTCCTATTGTCCATGATTCTCATTCATATGTTAAGACTGGCTCTACATAACATTTAAGAACTCTTTTTCTTGTTTCTATTGTCAAAAATGGATTGCATAGTATCTTCCTCATTTTTTGGAAAGCTGCTTTTGCCTGAGCCATTCTGCATCTCACCTCTTTTGTACATCTTCCGTCTGAGGTTAACAAAGTTTCCAAATATTTAAATTCATTTACCTGTTTTAATATTGTTCCACTTGTCTTTATTTTGCACTGAGGTGATGTCTTTTTCTTTGTTGTTACCATTACCTCTGTCTTTTTGCTATTAAGGCTGAGTCCTTTATTTTTGCTTTCTTTCACTATAATGTCCAACATTTCTTGTAACTCATTTTCACTCTTAGCGATTAAGACTGTATCATCAGCATACCTTAGATTATTTATATTATGACCTCCAAGTGTTATTCCAGGCATGACCCTTATGGATCTTAAAATAATCTCAATATAAATATTTAAAAAATATAGATAGACATAAAAGATAGGTAGACATAAAGAGTCTAAGATTTCTGTTCTATGTGCTGTCTTCATTTCAGGTCAAAAGATCAGTAGACATAAAGAGTCTAAGATTTCTGTTCTATGTGCTGTCTTCATTTCAGGTCAAAAGATCAGTAGACATAAAGAGTCTAAGATTTCTGTTCTATGTGCTGTCTTCATTTCAGGTCAAAAGATAGGTAGACATAAAGAGTCTAAGATTTCTGTTCTATGTGCTGTCTTCATTTCAGGTCAAAAGATAGGTAGACATAAAGAGTCTAAGATTTCTGTTCTATGTGCTGTCTTCATTTCAGGTCAAAAGATAGGTAGACATAAAGAGTCTAAGATTTCTGTTCTATGTGCTGTCTTCATTTCAGGTCAAAAGATCAGTAGACATAAAGAGTCTAAGATTTCTGTTCTATGTGCTGTCTTCAGTTCAGGTCAAAAGATAGGTAGACATACAGACAGATAGGTAGACAGAAAGATAGATGAAATAGAGAGAGAGAGGGAGAGAAAAGACAGAGAGGGAGATGGAGATATAAAGATAAATAAAGGGTGAAGGTTGTATAAAGAGTTAAAGGAGAAGGGAAGAATTAGAATAAGAGGTCGGGTGAGAGAAGCAATGACAGGAAAGCATGAAGGGTGTGAAAGGTGTGCGGCACAAGAATTGTATGAATCATGTGACGAAGTAGACAGGATGAGAAGGAAATGTGAAAACAAGTCAGTTATGAGCTAGCGGTGGACTGAGGAACAGGTCCTGCCGAAGGGCGTTAGCCTGGGTGGCTAACAACCCTTGAAAATGTTGTACATAATTTTGTGTGATATTTGTTTAGAGATGTAGACCAGCTCGAGACGCGGAAGGTTGTCCAGTCCAGCAGGAGACCAGCGTCTCGTATAGTAGTTAGTCAGTACTGAAATATCCAAAGCCCTTGAGAAGGGACGATGTTAGATAGTAACCCAGAAATAGTTGGGTACGACATCGAATTAGCGTAGTGATCGTTTTGTTCTACAATGCCGTGTGATTCGGCGAGAACCTGGCAGGAGACAAGGATGTGTGTAATTCAGACTTGGTGAGTAAGAAACTCACCCACTTGGTTGCTATATGTGTGAGCTGGTTCTGTTAAATAACCAAGTCATTGTCAATTTTAATTCAAGTTTTGTCAAGTTAAAGCAAGTCAATTGGCATTTAAATGGAGCGCAAGAGAGTCAATGTTGTTCTTGTGCTGACAGCGAGATTATTGCTGAAGAGACACAAATGTGTGTCTTAAACAAGTCATTGCCAATTTTAATCAAGTCATTGTCAATTTAAATCAAGTCTTTGTCAAGTTAAATCAAGTCATGTGTCAAATGAATGGAGTGCAAGAGAAATTCAATGTTGTTCTTATGCTGGCGGCGATAGTATTGCCGAACGAGACACATGTGGTGTCTTAATCAAGTCATTATCAAAATTAGCGGAGCGCACGAGAGTTTCAAAGTTGTTCTAATGATGGTAGCTACATTGCTGCTAAGGAGACACAGAGATGTGTCTTAATTGAGACAATGGTCAAATTAATGAGTGCAAATGATCATCAATATGTTTGTTTTGCTGGCAGACGTAGAGCGGCTGGAATAGCCCAGGTGTTTGCCAATATTCAAGTGTGATAGACTAGTGTGAGTGACAGATTCAATTTGTTCATGTAAATTGATGGTATTCACAGAGCTGCTAGAACACTGATTACAGATGTAATTGAGTGGCGGCAGCGATTACAACAAAGTTCTTCATTTGTTCTAATAGTGAGTTTGTCAATGTGTTTCAGTTTAGTAATTGTCATACGGCTTTGTGATGAACGAGCTGGGGTTGTCCAATTATTATCCACAACACGAAGTACTAATTGACACGGCACAGTCAGTCATGCCTGATCGGGGTGGTCAGCTGTGGCCAAACTAGGCCAGGTCAAGTTGTCATACACGATCGCCTCGTTGCATCGAGGGAGAAGTGACAGGCGTTACACGGTGCGAAGGCCTTCATGTAAACATTGAGGTATTACGTTCACGGCAAGGCGAAAGGCGTTGGCGACCACTGGAGAAGTGGGCCGCTGATTTCTAATAAGTAAACATAGAGCATCAATGGCAATTCATAAAAACCATCCACATAAAAGAGTTCCCTACTATCAAGCTTATCTATCAACTAACGATCATCAAACATAAATACACTGGTACATAGATAGGTAGACAGACAAACAGATAGGTAGACAAATAGATAGATAGGTAGACAGATAGTTAGGTAGACAGAAAGAACTAGAATAAACTACAATGTAGACATTTGGAGAAGGTTTGATAAAGTTAAAGATTTAGACAATTTGGAAAAAAATGCAATTTGTAAATTTGTTTTATCACTTCTTATGTTTTCAAATAATGGGCACACCTTTAACAAATAATGCAATATACAGATTTTAGAAGTCTTTTCTCTGGTGAGTCTACTATTGTATGTTTCAACAACATAATAAAAAGTGAATACACCACATATCACATTAATTAGACCTGTATGTAATGTTTTGTGGATATTTACGTCATTTATAAGGCTTCTCTCCCATATGTTTTCTCTTGTGAACTATTAAATTGCTACCATTAGTAAAACTTACACCACACACATCACATTTGTAAGGCCTCTCTCCTGTATGTTTTCTCTTGTGGACTATTAGATGGCTACTCTGAGTAAAATTTCCACCACACACATCACATTTATAAGGCTTCTCTCCTGTATGTTTTCTCTCATGCATTATGAGATGGCCACTTTGAGTAAAACTTACATCACACACATGACACTTGTAAGGCTTCTCTCCTGTATGTTTTCTTTGTGAACTATCAGATTGCTACTATTAATAAAACTTACACCACATACATCACATTTGTAAGGCTTCTCTCCTGTATGTTTTCTGTTGTGTGTTACCAGAAGGCCACGTTGAGTAAAACTTAAACCACACACATCACATTTGTAAGGCTTCTCTCCTGTATGTTTTCTTTTGTGAACTATTAGATTGCTACTATTAGTAAAACTCACACCACACACATCACATTTGTAAGGTTTCTCTCCTGTATGTTTCCTCTTGTGCGTTATCAGATGATTACACTGAGTAAAACTCACACCACACACATCACATTTGTAAGGTTTCTCTCCTGTATGTTTCCTCTTGTGCCCCGTTAGACTACCACTTTCAGTAAAACTTAGACCACACACATCACATTTGTAAGGCTTCTCTCCTGTATGTTTTCTTTTGTGGACTATTAGACTTCGACTTTCAGTAAAACTAACACCACACATATCACATTTGTAAGGCTTCTCTCCTGTATGTTTTCTCTTGTGTGTCATTAGATTTCGACTTTCAGTAAAACTCACACCACACACATCACATTTGTAAGGCTTCTCTTCTATATGTTTTCTCTTGTGGACTATTAGATTGCTACTATTACTAAAACTAACACCACACATATCACATTTGTAAGGCTTCTCTCCTGTATGTTTTCTCTTGTGTGTCATTAGACTGCCACTTTGAGTAAAACTTACACCACACACATCACATTTGTACGGTTTCTCTCCTGTATGTTTTCTCCTGTGCACTGTTAGATGGCCACTTTGACTCAAACATACACCACATAAATCACATTTGTAACGCTTCTCTCCTGCATGTTTTCTCTTGTGCGTTATCAGATGGCTACTTTGCGTAAAACATACACCACACACATCACATTTGTAAGGCTTCTCTCCTGTATGTTTTCTCTTATGTATCACTAGACTGTCATTTCTAGTAAAACTAACACCACACACATCACACTTGTAAGGCTTCTCTCCTGTATGTTTTCTTTTGCATGTTCTCAGTTCTGTACCTTGATAATCATCACAACTAGATAAATAAACTTGAGATGGAAACACTTTCTCTTTCCCTATCTCTTGTCTAGGATTACTGTTATTTACCACCTGGAGATTAGTATCTTGACTGCAGCCATCACCTTGACCTGCCTGAGAAGAAGCAGAGATTAAAATATAAAAATAAATCATCAATTTAAATGTTGAAGTGGGATGTAACTCTTATAGTCTAAAATATTGTCTTTGTTTATTTTGAAGCTTTGAATTGTGGGAATAAAACTATAACATTTGTATGTGACAATCTAAATGAGTGACTGACCCTGTTGTGTGTGCAAATAGTAACATCAATATCTTAATATCAATAGATGACTACAAGCGTTGTTAGCTGTAATTGTGTACTTTACCTCAGCATTATCAATATAGACAAAAGGTCCATGCTCAGGGCAACTTCCTTCAAATTTCTGCTGACATTTCTCACAATCTGAACAAAGAAATGGATTATCAATGCAATGGTTTTAACATACAGACTGACAAAGATGGCAGTGTGAAATGAGATACAAAGTGGGAAATAATTGTCAACATGAACTGACCAAGTAAAAACAGACATACTGGAGACAAATAATAATAAATTAATATGATTAAATAGGGAAACTTCCGAGGCAATAATAGGGAATAATAGAAGGAAAGGGTATGTGTTAGCACTTGGAAAAAATGACAAATAAACAACAGAAAAAAACAAAGAACAATATATGGTCCGAAGCAGGATCGAACCCGTACTCCATGGCACTGCGCCTTGCCACGAGAATCCGAACGATTGGTACACTGCCACTCAGCTAATTAAAAAATTAGCTATTGTGAGCAGTGTCTTACACGAAGGCGTTCCCATGACCATAGCATAGGGTTGTGATCACAGATCGGAAATAAATTGTATTATAAAAAACAGACATACTCAAGTTGTTAGATAAAACTTACATAGAAAACTGTCATTGTCAGGACAAGAAAGAGATGGAGAATTAGCCTGTTCCATCTTAATAACAGTGGACACATCACTTTCTTCCTCCCTGTTTGCTTCCATCTTTACTGTCTGACCCTGGAAATATTATTTTGTACATTTAGAACACATCACAAGTAAAATAAAATAGAATTATGGGAGCACATAAACATATACAGGTAGGTAAATCAGACATCAATGATAAAGGACCAAGCAATGTTGAGGGATCAAAAGACAGAACTGCAAAATAAATGATGACAAAAACATGTGATATCCAAAGATAGGAAGTATAGTTTTTGATAGATAGTAAAAAACATAGTAGAAATAGCAGATATCAGACTAATGAGTGTAAAGTGCAAACAGTAACATCAGATATCAGACTAATGAGTGTAAAGTGCAAACAGTAACATCAGATATCAGACTAATGAGTCTAAAGTGCAAACAGTAACAACAGATATCAGACTAATGAGTGTAAAGTGCAAACAGTAACAACAGATATCAGACTAATGAGTTGTAAGTGCAAACAGTAACAACAGATATCAGACTAATGAGTGTAAAGTGCAAACAGTAACAACAGATATCAGACTAATGAGTGTAAAGTGCAAACAGTAACAACAGATATCAGACTAATGAGTGTAAAGTGCAAACAGTAACAACAGATAACAGACTAATGAGTGGTAAGTGCAAACAGTAACAACAGATATCAGACTAATGAGTGGTAAGTGCAAACAGTAACAACAGATATCAGACTAATGAGTGGTAAGTGCAAACAGTAACAACAGATATCAGACTAATGAGTGTAAAGTGCAAACAGTAACAACAGATATCAGACTATTGAGTGGTAAGTGCAAACAGTAACAACAGATATCAGACTAATGAGTGGTAAGTGCAAACAGTAACAACAGATATCAGACTAATGAGTGTAAAGTGCAAACAGTAACAACAGATATCAGAATAATGAGTGTAAAGTGCAAACAGTAACAACAGATATCAGACTAATGAGTGGTAAGTGCAAACAGTAACATCAGATATCAGACTAATGAGTGGTAAGCACAAACAGTAACAACAGATATCAGACTAATGAGTGGAAAGTGCAAACAATAACAACAGATATCAGACTAATGAGTGGAAAGTGCAAACAGTAACAACAGATATCAGACAATTTAAAAAGATATAAAGATTAGTAGAGTTCATTATACATCCTGACATGGCAAGTTAAATAGAAGAAGTAGCCTAGCAGTCAGAAGTAATAATGACAGTGCACGTTAAAGAGCAAAAGGGATATTGAACACATATGGCCTTTAGCATCTTGACAGACGTTGGTAGCAAGCAACCATGATTAGTTAATATTTTGGTCAAATATGAGTGTCTTATGCTGGATGCTGCTTTGTTGAACAATTTCTCTCATGGCTGAATCTGCCAATATTAGACAAATTTGTCCACGGAAGGAACAAGATGTATTCGTGGTGCCTGGCCTTATCTCCTTTCTCCTGTTTCTTTTGTCCTCTGAATTAGAAATCAGAACTGCTGCGAAAGTTGCTGTGTCATTTTATTTTATTTTTGTTCTCCATGTGCTATGATCTACAGCCGGAGATTCCCAGTTTCTTTCACTGATAGAGAATTCCTTCAAAGAAGCCCTGCAAACATCCTTATAACTCAGCAATGGTCTGCCCTTTGTTCTCTTTCCGTCCCTAAATTCGCCATACAATATTTGTTTGGGAATATGATTGTTTGTCATTCTTCTTACATGACCCAGCCATCTTAGACAATGACACTTAAGTGTTGCCATGATGGATGGGAGTCTGGCTCATTGTAAGACATTAGAGTTGGTTACTTTGTCCTGCCAATTTATGTTCATAATCTTGTGAAGGAAACACATATGAAAGCTGTTTAACCTTTTCTCCTGCCCTGCCTAGGTAGTCCAAATTTATGATCTTTATAGAAGAGTACTAAGCACACAACTTTGGAAAATTGAATCCTAATCCTGAATGTGAATTTGGTGTTGGCCTATGCTCTATCTTTAAGTTTACCAAATGCAGAAGTCCCCTTTCCAATTCTGGAATTTATTTCTTCTTCAAGGGAAACAGTGGTTGTAACAATAGAACTGAGGTAGGTGAACTTTCTCACAGATTCAAGGGATGTGTTATCTAATGATATAGCTGTGTGACTGGCTACACCTTGTTGAAGCACTGCAGTCTTATGGATATTCATTGGAAAGGAGAATAAATCACATGATCTAGTCTAGCTAAATTGTCATTCATTGACTGCAGGACAGACTCATCATGAGAAGCCAGTGCTGCATCATCAGTGAATAGAAGCTCCTTGATTAGGGTCTCAGTTATTTTAAATTTGGACCTCAGACACGCTAGATTAAATAAGGAACTGTTAGATCTTGTTATGGTAAAGATGTCCACCAGAGATGGTTTCAAATGCATTGTGTAGAAGGACAATGAGAAATATCCAGATTAGGGCAAGGACGCATCCCTCTTTGACTACACAGTTCAACAAATGCATCATTGTGTAGAAGGACAATGAGAAATATTCAGATTAGGGCAAGGACGCATCCCTCTTTGACTACACAGTTCAACAAATGCATCATTGTGTACAAGGACAATGAGAAATATTCAGATTAGGCAAGGACGCATCCCTCTTTGACTACATAGTTCAACAAATGCATCATTGTGTACAAGGACAATGAGAATATCCAGATTAGGGCAAGGACGCATCCCTCTTTGACTACACAGTTCAACAAATGCATCATTGTGTAGATGGACAATGAGAAATATTCAGATTAGGGCAAGGACGCATCCCTCTTTGACTACACAGTTCAACAAATGCATCATTGTGTACAAGGACAATGAGAAATATTCAGATTAGGCAAGGACGCATCCCTCTTTGACTACACAGTTCAACAAATGCATCATTGTGTAGATGGACAATGAGAAATATTCAGATTAGGGCAAGGACACATCCCTCTTTGACTACACAGTTCAACAAATGCATCATTGTGTACAGGACAATGAGAAATATCCAGATTAGGGCAAGGACGCATCCCTCTTTAACTACACAGTTCAACAAATGCATCATTGTGTACAAGGACAATGAGAAATATTCAGATTAGGCAAGGACGCATCCTCTTTGACTACACAGTTCAACAAATGCATCATTGTGTAGAAGGACAATGAGAAATATCCAGATTAGGGCAAGGACGCATCACTCTTTGACTACACAGTTCAACAAATGCATCATTGTGTAGAAGGACAATGAGAAATATTAGGAATAGGGCAAGGACGCATCCCACTTAGACTACACAGTTCAACAAATGCATCATTGTGTAGATGGACAATGAGAAATATTCAGATTAGGGCAAGGACGCATCCCTCTTTTGACTACACAGTTCAACAAATGCATCATTGTGTAAAGGACAATGAGAAATATTCAGATTAGGGCAAGGACGCATCCCTCTTTGACTACACAGTTCAACAAATGCATCATTGTGTAGAAGGACAATGAGAAATATTCAGATTAGGGCAAGGACGCATCACTCTTTGACTACACAGTTCAACAAATGCATCATTGTGTACAAGGACAATGAGAATATTCAGATTAGGGCAAGGACGCATCCCTCTTTGACTACACAGTTCAACAAATGCATCATTGTGTAGAAGGACAATGAGAAATATTCAGATTAGGGCAAGGACGCATCCCTCTTTGACTACACAGTTCAACAAATGCATCATTGTGTAGAAGGACAATGAGAAATATTCAGATTAGGGCAAGGACGCATCCCTCTTTGACTACACAGTTCAACAAATGCATCATTGTGTAGAAGGACAATGAGAAATATTCAGATTAGGGCAAGGATGCATCCCTCTTTGACTACACAGTTCAACAAATGCATCATTGTGTAGAAGGACAATGAGAAATATTCAGATTAGGGCAAGGATGCATCCCTCTTTGACTACACAGTTCAACAAATGCATCATTGTGTAGAAGGACAATGAGAAATATTCAGATTAGGGCAAGGACGCATCCCTCTTTGACTACACAGTTCAACAATGCATCATTGTGTAGAAGGACAATGAGAAATATTCAGATTAGGGCAAGGATGCATCCCTCTTTGACTACACAGTTCAACAAATGCATCATTGTGTAGAAGGACAATGAGAAATATTCAGATTAGGGCAAGGACGCATCCCTCTTTGACTACACAGTTCAACAAATGCATCATTGTGTACAAGACAATGAGAAATATTCAGATTAGGGCAAGGACGCATCCCTCTTTGACTACACAGTTCAACAAATGCATCATTGTGTACAAGGACAATGAGAAATATTCAGATTAGGGCAAGGACGCATCCCTCTTTGACTACACAGTTCAACAAATGCATCATTGTGTAGAAGGACAATGAGAAATATTCAGATTAGGGCAAGGCACGCATCCCTCTTTGACTACACAGTTCAACAATGCATCATTGTGTACAAGGACAATGAGAAATATTCAGATTAGGGCAAGGACGCATCCCTCTTTGACTACACAGTTCAACAAATGCATCATTGTGTAGAAGGACAATGAGAAATATTCAGATTAGGGCAGGACGCATCCCTCTTTGACTACACAGTTCACACATGCATCATTGTGTAGAAGGACAATAAGAATATATCAGATTAGGGCAAGGATGCATCCCTCTTTGACTACACAGTTCAACAAATGCATCATTGTGTAGAAGGACAATGAGAAATATTCAGATTAGGGCAAGGACGCATCCCTCTTTGACTACACAGTTCAACAAATGCATCATTGTGTAGAAGGACAATGAGAAATATTCAGATTAGGGCAAGGACGCATCCCTCTTTGACTACACAGTTCATCAACAAAGGGCTGGGAAGATCTACCATCAAACTTGTCATTTCTGTTAAAGAAGGCATGACTACCTGGGTGTTTGAAGAACTCCAAACTACCCCACTTAGAGAAAGAAGATGTACAGACAACTACTGTTTAGACAAACCGTGTGTGGTTCCCACAGGAGTATTGTACCCTTGCTTGGAAAGAAAAGATATCCCTGCAGTTGACAGAAATGGGTACCATGGTGCATACTCTGGGAAGGTGAGGAATGGTGCTTCGCTCGTGAGTTATGATGCTTGATGTGACACTAGACAGGATTCACCGAAACACTTTTTGACAGTAGCTGAGCACATATGGGTAAAAAAACCCACATGCTAAGACACTGATTCAAGGCTTGTGCCTTTACCTTTTGTAGAGTTGTCTCAACTTGAAATGTTGGTCAACATGTATTGTGTTGGTGACATTTCTTTTATGAACACACTACATTTATTACATTATTATGTTTGGTGACATTTCTTTTATGAACACGCTACATTAGTAGTAGGAAACTCTTTGTACAGAGCTTCGCAGCAGGAGGCAATCTGATCATCAGAAGCAGACCCCCGTCGAGCAAGTGTTTCGGCCCTTTAGCCTCTTGACACTCTAGGGGAGGTGGGCCCACCTGGGAATGACTTCCAGGCGTCGACCTCCTGCCGCATTGCCTCTAAGGCTTACACCGTATGTTCGGCACAAACTAACTAAACGTAATACACAAACTTTCTAAATAGCTTACCTAAACTAAGCTTATGTTCGGCACAAAATAACTACCACTTAATACACAAAACACTCGAAAATAGATTATCTAAGCTAAGGCTTACATTTCATGTTCGGCACAAAATAGTTGCATTTAATAGGCAACGCGCTCGAGAATAGATATCTTACCTGTCTTGGTTTAACCTAGCGCGTTACTGCGCTTTCCAGTTGAAATAACTTGGCTACTGATGCAACGACCCCGTCAGTGTCTGACTTTCGTGGGAATCGGCATCCGCTGGTTAAGATTGATGCCTAGTTGTCTGGTCTTCTTGTTGTTTAGGACTGTTGTTTGTATGGTAGTTGCCCCCAGCATATGGTCTGATGCTCACCTCCGGTCGATTATGTAACTTCTTATCGCTTCGTCTCGGCCCTACTTCAATTCTCCTACTCTGTTGACTTATGTGGGAGCAATAAGTGGTCAAGGTGTAAAATAGTCACCCGATCCGTCTGGTCTGGACATAATATTATTTAACTGTTGGTCTGTCTCGACTCTGCCACAGCCAGCACGACGCTCTTTCTGCTGACTCAGCAATAGTCTTCATTGTTCTTGACCGCATCCCTCCCTTAATTCCTAGCATTTTTAAGAGGTCGTAGAGGGATGGGGTTGTGAGTCCTCTGGCACTAACCACCACCGAAAACACTCTACTCTGTACTCCCTGCTTTCTCAGCTCGGTGGCGAGATCCTTGTATTTAGATAGTTTGAATATATGTTGTTCCTCTATCCTGGATTCAAATGGCACTGTGAGCTCTATTAAATGACATGGGTCATATTTGACGTGTAGAGTGCAATGTCTGGACGCATTTTAGATCTCTTAATGCACTCTGGGTACTTCCCTCGCCCTGGAGGTCAACTGCCATCTCCCAATCGTTAGCTATGTCCCAGGATAGTGAAGTCGTTCCAGTGGTTCTGCTTGGGGCGTGCAGGCTGTCCCGCTCTCAAAAAGTAGGTGTTAGTCGTAGCTGGTCGAACTTTATTGTTGGCCTCATCCGCCGCGCCCATCCACGGTGGCAGCCAGTTCATGCAGCACTCTGTTGTGTTGCCCCATCCACGGTGGCAGCCAGTTCATGCAGCACTCTGTTGTGTCGCCCCATCCACGGTGGCAGCCAGTTCATGCAGCACTCTGTTGTGTCCGCCCCATCCACGATGGCAGCCAGTTCATGCAGCACTCTGTTTGTGTCGCCCCATCCACGGTGGCAGCCAGTTCATGCAGCACTCTGTTGTGTCGCCCCATCCACGGTGACAGCCAGTTCATGCAGCACTCTGTTGTGTCGCCCCATCAACGGTGGCAGCCAGTTCATGCAGCATTCTGTTGTGTCGCCTCATCCACGGTGGCAGCCAGTTCATGCAGCACTCTGTTGTGTCGCCCCATCCACGGTGGCAGCCAGTTCATGCAGCACTCTGTTGTGTCGCCCCATCCACGGTGGCAGCCAGTTCATGCAGCACTCTGTTGTGTCGCCCCATCCACGGTGGCAGCCAGTTCATGCAGCACTTGTTTGTGTCGCCCCATCCACGGTGGCAGCCAGTTCATGCAGCACTCTGTTGTGTCGCCATGTGTACCGCCCTTGACCTAGTGCTGTCCTGCATGAGGAAAGAACATGTTCCATCGTCTGTCTTCCTCCGCAAAGAGGACATCGATTGTCATCTGTCTTCCCCCACTTTACAAGGTTGCAGGCTGATGGTAGAAGGTCATACATAGATCTGATTATGTAGCTGAGCCGCAGCGGTGCCATACGCCCACATGTCATTCCATGTTAGTGTCCTCTTGCAAAGCCATCTCCCATGTGGTCCATTGGCCTTGCTGCACTTGTTGTGCTGCTTTTGTACACGCTTGTTCTCCTCGATCTCTGATCTCCCTTACTACCATGTCCCTTCCTTGTCTATTTGATGCCTTTGACTACCATTGGATGTCTCCGTGACCAATCCACGCCTGTTGGTCTGCGTGTAGCCCATTACTTCCTTTAGCTGGAGACTCTCACGTGCTTCGCGTACTGCCGTACACGCCTGCCACTTCCGACCGGTCTTCACTGTGGGTTCCACTGTTCGGACAGTTTCGTCTGACGAGCTTTGCAGCATAACTGCCAGTCTGGCCTTGCCGGCTTTATATTCCTCTAGGACTGACTTGAACGGAAGGACCAGCTTGGCTTTCTTACAGTACAGCGCACATCCGTCAGTCCCGGTGGTACTCCAGTCATTTCCGCGTGTAACTTGCTAATCTTGCTCTCCATCGCTTCCACCATACTTGAGCTGATCTCATATACCAGAAGAGGCCATAGCAGTTTGGGTATCAACATAAACTGGAGGCACCAGATCTTAAACTTTCCTAAAAGTCTACTCCGGTCGATGCTATGTAGCCCTTGCTCTGTCATCTCTCTTACTCTCTGGACTGCTTTCGTGTCTTTCAATGAGCGTCATACACTCTGCCAAGGCTCTTTATTGGCTCCTCGCAGACGGTTTGGAATCCTCTGTTTCGCCACATTGAATGTAACTTGCTTGGTCTTCCCTCGTCTGATGGATAGGCTTCGTGACTTCTTTGTTTGAAGCTCATCCGGCACCATACGATGAGTTCGTCCAGGCGTTCAAGCATCCTGCGGGCGTGGCTCTCTTCTGATGCTAGGACGGTGGTGTCATCCATAAATTCTCTAAGTGGTGGCATGTGGTATCCACCTCCCAAGTCTGGTCGTTTTCCAACTCCTTCTGCTGCTCTTATATTATCTGCATCGACATCACGAAGAGTATGGGCAAATTGTACATCCCATCGCAATGCCGACTTGCAATTCTATCCAGTCGGTCATGTATTCCTGTGTGGAGAAACGCACAGTGAAGCCGGTAAAATACAGTCTGAGCACGGCGGTCACACTCTGGGGTACATGTACATTCGGAGAGCTGCCAAATCATCTGATGTGGGACTGATCCATATGCGTTTGCAAGATCTAGCCATATGACGTCTAGATCTAGCTTCTCGTTTTTGCTCTCTGTATCACGTCCCATATCATTGTCGCGTGCTCCAAGCATCCGGGACACAGGGACTCCTCCCTTCTGTATGGCAGTATCTATGTACCCGTTCTCCACGAGGTAACGAGGTGAGTCTCTTTGCCATTACAGAG